>APFE031222641.1:102448-131774 GCA_000404065.3 Pinus taeda
TATATTATGTACTTTCTTAGTCATTTTCATGGTTGGACTCTTGAGGGAGAAAGCTTTTATTGTATTACTCATTGTATCTCTGCAATTTTTGGCTAAGGAAGACCAGGGTTTTGCAGTCCTTTTTTGGATTCTTGTGGTTACATGTATTGATGGTGTGCTTCTCTTTGTACTTGTAATTTTTTTTTATGTGAATCATCTTCTTACCTTTTCTTCTGCAAATTAGGCAAATGAAGTGTTAAAGTAGAATTCATGGTTGCTATGCTCCGCCTTTAGGTTTGCTTAATATCAATGTTTTCAGCTGTTTAAGGAGAATTCAAGGTGATTGCTTGCTCTCCTTAGCTCCTCACCAGTCATTCTCAATCCATCCAAATCTTTCAAAGGCATCAATATAGTCTCCTACCTTGCCCGAAAGAACCCCGTGCGAAAATTGTGTCCAATCCCTGCACCCAAAATTGCCTTTCCCCACTTTTCCACCAAAACCCTAAAAAATCCCAAATCAAACCTTTTTATCAGTTTACTAGCCTAAAATCAGTGTTTCCACATTGGTTATCTTGCCCATTGAAGATGTTTACCGAGATAGACCGGAGAGAGCCCTCTCCTGCCCCGTAGGGCTAGCTACGAGGCTAAGTGGTTTGATGTTGCCTTGAAGTTTACCTTTTTCAGCCTGAGGTGAAATTTAAAGCGCTAACAGTGGACTCCTCTCTCACATGGTGACCACCCTTACCACCCCTCCTCCTTTGTACCTCAACCTCTAAAGCTGACTCATGGTCATCACTTTGCTCATAGTCGGTTTCGGTTTCTGACATGGTTTCAGGAGCAAAGTGGCTGAAATGTACTGCTGCTTCTGCTTTAAAATCTGTTGTTTTAACTATTTTGAAATGTTGTTTCAAGGGGACAAGTAGCACAAGGGAAATGTTAGGGAAGGGAGACTTGGAAGGGAAATTGGGAAAAACATATGAAACAGGGAGTTTAGGGGAAGAATTATGAAATTTACATCATCATACAATTTCATTTGCAAGGATGTTATGGGAGGTAGGGTTTAGGGTTTGATTTTTGATTTCTTAATATTTTTAGTAGGGAAATTAAATAACAGTGATAAGGGAGTAAAAAATGGGAGGTGGGAAAATGTAGGAACAATAAGAATGAAAAGGAATACCTTAAAATAGCAAAACAAACCCTAGCAACTTTGACATTTTCAAGAAAAAGCACATGGAGTCTTTACTTGCAAATGAAGGCTTTGAAAATATGATCATGATCTTCTTCAAGCTTTCGCAAACCATAATTTATATGATTGAAGGCCTACCTGACAAGCTTGAGGAGATTTAGGGTCTTCTTGAAGTTTATAATCAATTGCTGTAGGTGAGCTCCTGAAAGGTCGTGTGCAGGACTGAGAGGTCGCACACACCTAAGAGGTCGCGCCCTTGATTTTTTCTAACTGCTGGAACCCCTTGGAGAGGTCGCGCCCACCCAACATGTCGCGCACAGCTGTGGAGAGGTCGCGCACGGTTTCTCTCTGCAATTCCCCCCAAATGCTCTTGAAAACGATTTTCTCTATTGCTTAAAGGCACAATGAAGCTTAATGGAGGGAGAGAGAGACTTTATAGCCTTGTTTTGAATTTATTTCATGTCAAAACCCTCTTTCTAATGTTTTTCATGACACTTTTTAAAACTTTGAATGTTTCTGACTTTTTGGTTTCCTTTTGTCCTGAAATTGGTTGAATTGATGTTTTTTCTTGAAAATTTTTGCAGGGATAGCTTCTGAGGACTCTTGGAAAAGGGGAAAAGGGCTGCATGTTGACTTTCGAAGAATTTTTGAATTTTTACAATTTTTACAAAATTTTGAGAAATGACCTTGGCTTTAAAAACAAGGTTTCTAAATCCAAGGTAAAAATTAACTGTACAAGATGAAATATTTTGAAGAAACACTTTGATAATCATCCCTTTGGCCTGCTGGGCATTTATTGACTTTAGAGACATGACCTTGAAGACAAACTGGACCTAAACCCTAGACCTAAGACTTTTGACCTCAAGACAAGACAAACAACTTTGATATAGTTTATTGACTAAAACAACTTAATCCAGCAGTGCCAAGAGGGGAATAAAGACACCAGCTCCTCCATCAGGGTTATGGCATGCCTAATGGAATGCAGTGAGATGACACTGATGAGACACCTACTTATGCAAATGCAAAGAGTTTTGATCGCTGATGGAGGGCTACTAGATCGACTCTAACAGGTCCAACTTCCAAGAAGCATTGACTAACCTGGGAAAAGTTTTAACCAAGTGTATTGAGATGAACCTGTCCCTCAGTCCTGAAAAATGCGAATTCTTAATGACTGAAGGGACTGTGCTAGGTGATACAATTTCTTAGCAAGGATTACAGGTGGATCCTAACAAGATCGCTATCATCGAAAAGGTTCCACCTCCTTAAAAGGTCAGAGATGTTCGGAGTTTTCTAGGCTTGGCAGGATATTATAGAAGATTCATCAAAGATTTCAGTAAGCTAGCCTTGCCATTGTTTAGCCTCTTAGGGAAAGATGTTGAGTTTAAATGGAATGATGACTGCCAAGGGGCTCTGGATGAGTTGGAAGATAAGCTAGTATCCGCCCCGATCTTGAGAGGTCCAAACTGGGCCCTACCTTTCCACATCCACACTGATGCCTCGAACAAAGCCATAGGGACAGCCTTAGGACAAGTTGAGGAGAAACTACCTTATACTTTGTCAGCAAAAACCTATCTAAGGCAGAGATGAACTATACTGTAACCGAGAAAGAGTTCTTGGCTGTAGTCCATATCCTGAACAAGTTCAGACACTACATCACTGGTTATCAAATATTCGTACACACTGATCATGCTGCGGTTAGATATTTAATGAATAAGCCTGATGTAAATGCTTGTATCATTAGATGGTTACTTCTGTTGCAGCAATTTGATTTGACTATTGTCGACAAGCCAGGTAAGGAAAATGTTGTTGTTGACTTCCTGTCTAGATTGGATTTGCTTGCAGGTGAAGAAGGGATAGTGGATGACCAGATGCCAGATGAACACCTGTTTGCTATCTCAGTACTCTCTCCATGGTTTGCTGATATAGCAAACTACTTGGTCTCAGCACAGTTCCCTCCGCATCTATCCTCAAAGGAGAAGAGCAGAATTGTGAGGAAGAGTGCCACATTCACTTGGATCGGGGGCAACCTGTTCAAACTTGGCCCAGATCAGATCTTGAGGCGTTGTGTTAGGGAGGAGGAAGTCTTTGACATCCTCCTAACCTATCACGATGGACCCTGTGGAGGCCACTTTATAACAAAAAGGATTTCCTTCAAAATTCTACAGGCAAGCTACTATTGGCCTACTCTTCACCAAGATGTCAGAAGATACATCAGCCAGTGTGATTGCTGCTAGAGGATGGGGAAACCGAATCCAAGGGATGAAATGCCCCTCCAACCTCAAGTGACCTTCGAGCCATTTGAGAAGTGGGGCATGGATTTTGTGGGTCCTATCAACCCTCCCTCAAATCAAAGGTCTTACATCATTGTGTGCATCGACTGCCTAACAAAGTGGGTAGAAACAAAGGAAATCAAGGAAGTGACAGAAGAGAAAGTGGCTGAGTTTTTAAGGGAAAATATCTTCTACAAGTTTGTCTACCCAAGAGAGTTAGTCACCAATCAAGGAAACCAGTTCACCTCTAACTTGATTGAAGACCTGCTCGCTCATCACAAGATCAAGCATAGAACTTCCACCCCGTATCATCCACAAGAAAATGGGCAGGTGGAAGTCACTAATAGAGCATTGGAAGAGATTTTGACTAAGGTGGTGAGTAGCAGCAGAAAGGATTGGGCAGATCGCCTGGTTAAGGCCACCTGGGCCTATAACACCACTTGGAAAACTACAACAGGTTTCACACCTTATGAGCTGGTCTACAGGAAGAAAGCTTTGCTATCCATAAAGTTTGAGTACAACACATTGAGGGCGGAAGCTCAGCTAGACTTAGATCTTAGCCATGCTCAACGTGAAATATTACTGCAGTTGAATGGATTATATGAACAAAGAATGCAAGCCCTCCTCCACTCAGAAGTAGTCCAACTTCAGAGGAAGATATGGCATGACCGACATCTTAATGAAAAGCAATTCCAGCTAAGAGATTGGTCACTGCTATATGACTCAAGATACAAGGATTTCAAAGGGAAGCTGAGGACAAGATGGTTAGGACCATATACATTGGAGAAATGCAATGACAATGGTTCAGTTCTTATCAGGACCATTGATGAAGAAGCCATCCCCATGCTCGTCAATGGGCATCGATTGAAAATCTACAGGAAACCTCTTTCGAGGAAGGAGTTCATTGAAACTTTGGAAAAATCAGTGCTAGTAGTGGAGCAAGGCCCTGCCTCTATTCCACCCACACCTTGATCATCATAAAAAAAAATGGGAAATAAAAAGATCCTTGGGTGAAAACCTCTCTGAGGCGCCCAGGGCAGACAGTGAGGGTTAAAACCTCATGGAGGCACCCCAGCTGTCTCTAGAAAAATAAAAAAGTGGAATAAAAAGATCCTTGAGTTAAAACCTCTTCGAGGCGCCCAGGGTAGATAGCAAGGGTGAAAGCCTCATGGAGGTGCCCTAGCTATTTGAAAAAAAAAAAAAAAGGCCTAATCACTGTGAAATAATTGCAGGTTGCATGGAATACATTCTAGGTAAGGAGGGTCGTGCAAAACGAGGATAGGGGTCCGTACCAGGCTCCAGGACATCCCTACAGACACTCCCTTCATGGCCACTTCCCTTTCCTAGAATTTGATCACATTTCGGGTTGAGATTCCACCTTCTACAGGAAGTTCTGGGCTTTCTACAGGAAGTTTTGGGCTTTCTACAGGAAGTTCTATATTTCTACAGGAAACATCCTGTAGAACCTTCGGGCAAGCCAAGTTCAATTTTGAAAGGGAATCTGATGGTTGGGATTAGTTTGTTAGGCCTGCAGCCACCCCTCTATTCAACCCATCACCATATGGCACCCTGTTCCACCTCTTGACACCTCTGTCACCCACCTAGTTATGTGTTCCTGCACAGTCATACAAGAAACCCTGTTTTCCTCAGAATGACAGCAAAACTTTTAAGTGACAAATCTAGCAACAAAGTCTCGCACACTCTACCTGTCCAAGCTCCATCTAGACTCTTCATCAACGGATCTGGTCCTTGCCTGCAATATGGCCTTGCTTGTTTAGCCTGCATCCCAAGAGGAGAAGCATCTATAGGATCTCCTACAGGAATCCTGTAGCAGTTGATCCCTCTGGAACACATACTCTGGAGGTAGGGACAGTTGAAATCAACACAGGAAACATGAAAAAGGCTCCTCTCGGTCGTGAGAACATCCTCGGAAGCTGAAATCGACCAGAACCTGTGCATGTAGTGTTTATAACTAAAGGATCGGATTTCAAAGCCATGCATGCAGCTTCAACAAATGAAAGAATGGGCTCTAACACTCATGCATGAGGCAGCAACAAGCGAGGCAGTGATTCTGAGACCCAAAGCCTGCATAGCGTGTCCACGGCCACGCAGGTAAGTGTCTAACCTTATTCGTCAATTACATAAATTATATTTCAGAAACTGCATTTCTGTGAAAATGGTTTGGATTGAATGAAGATCAGGGGCCAGTCAAACTGGCCACCCTCAGCCATTTACATGGCTTCGTGGGATCCGAACAAGCTCAGTTACGTTCAAAATTGCCAACGAGCCATGTAGCTGACACGTGTGGAGTGTCCAGTTGGGGAAAATTAGCGGACTGGTAGTGGTCGCAGTGGTTAATGGCAGAGCAGAGGTAATGGCGGCCAGGGACACGTAGAGAAATGATGGTCGTGACGTTGAATAACGGTTCATCTTGGCCACCTCACCCCCTCGCCACGAATTGTGCCGCAGTTCAAAAATTTTTAGTTGAAGACTCGCACACCCGCTGTTCATTTGCACTTGCAACGTCCTTGGCCGAAGTACTCATCCTCCGCTTCCGCAATCTATTAACCCGTCGTCCTCCACTGAGCTTTTCGGCCTGTTTCAAAATTCTCCTGTGTACCGAGCTTGTTCAGAGGCACAGTGACATCCTATAGATACCGGCCGAGCATTCTATAAGAAGAAGTTCTACAGGAAGTACGTCATAGCCTTCCGGAGCAGAGAAACCTGGACTTTTCTGCGTCAAATTTGGAGTTCTGAAAGAGGTAGGCTAGAAAACACTCTTTCATGCATGGTATATTTCGAAAGGTGGTGAATTGAACTATCTGGAGTAGGAGAATTAGACATAAGTCTACCTGTGAGTCGAAAACAACAGTTTGCTTATGTGTTGCATGGAATTCCTCAGTTGGTTCTGCGTCAACATTCTCCTCCATGGTTCCTATTAAAAGAATTCTTCTTGTAGAAAAGATGAAGCACTGTGAGGGATAACCTGTGTGTGCAGAATTTGAACTTACACGGTTGTATGTATGCTGGGGATGAGAATTGAGCTTTGTGTCCTATCTGTGGAAACCTAATTCCTCCTTATATACACAGACAACTGAGTTATTGGGCAGAAAAAGCATTAGAACCACATAATTGGTGCAGATTAAAATCTAAACACGCGAGAAATTCTTTCTTGAAGTTCAAAGGAGGAAACCATAAATAGAATTCCCTTTCTACTCAGAGCATTAAAACAGAGCACTTTCACCATGCCAGGGGGTTTATCAGGAAGAAACGCTCGGATTCCAGTAAACCGCATGAAAATCCTGAGGTGGTGAACCTCTTCATCTGTGCCAACTAGATGAATTTTGTGACAAAATTCAGGGACATGACGATGAGATAATAGAGGAATTCTTAATGTCCATGCAACCTAAATCAAAGACACAAGCCACAGTGAACTTCAGAGGGTTGACCCTAAAGCTTACCCCTGAACTCATTAGTTGAGTTACTGGTCTGCCATTAGGGATACCCTGGAGCAAAGAGGAGAGGGCATTGGGCCAAAAATCCAAGAAAGAATTCTTCCTACCCAAGGAACAATTTACAGAAGACAAGAATGGGGTCCAGAGAGCCAACCTACATCCTCTTTGGAGTGAAGCCAGTCTCCAAATCATGAAATACATTACCTGTGAGGGGCAGTTTAGTATTGTCTACGGCTATCATTTCTGGTTGTTGAGAGAGCTAAGACATGGGTTGGATCTACCTCCAGAGTAGAAGTTGAGCATCCCTTATTTTCTTCCACAATCCTTAATTGAATGTGGCATGAAATTGAAGGAAGGGACACCAGATCAGTTAGCCCATCATGGGCTCATCAAGCTTTTAGTAGAAGACGCCCTCCACACCTACACTGTCCCCCTCTCCTGGAAGATTTTTTGCAACATGTCCAGAGATGATGATATTCGAATTTTGGCCGAAGAATTCACCTCATCCAACAGTGAAGAAAAGGAAAACACTAAGGCAGGAGAGAAAGCCAGTGGCAAAAAAACATAGGACAGACCACCACAAAAAGAACAGAAAGAGAAACGAGGAAAAGGCCAAGTTGCTGAGCCTAAAGCTGTGGGAGGATCAATGGCACAAACGCCCAGGAAAAATGATTGCAGAGTAGAGCAGAGAGGACTGAAAAAGTCCAAACAAAGGAGGGCACAACCAAGGCAACCAAACAAGAATTAAAAGGAAATACCCATCCAGCCAAATAGACCGAAACAATTTCTACAGGAAGCATGGAAACAGTTTCTATAGGAAGCATGAAACCAGTTGAACCAGTTTCTAAAGGAAGTATGGAAAGAGAGCAACAAAAGGAGAAATCACCTGAGATCTTGGCCAGGGAGGCAAAAACTGTGCTGGCTGCCTTAAGCACATCTCCAAAGAAAAAGGGGAAGCGAAAAAGGGAGCCTTCCATGTATTTTAAGGCAAGAAGGAGCACGCGGATAAAAGCTGGCAGACCCCAGCCACAGTCAAAAGAGCCAATTACGATTGAGGACACCACAGCTAGACAACAGGAAAGGTCTCCCCCCAAATCATCCATCACCTATGAACGAGGGAGCCCAAAAACGTCCACCTGGAGAGAAAGGATTAAAATGATGGACACAAAGACCTCTCTACAGGATGCTGAGACAATTCTACAGGAAACGCTGGCTAGACTAAAGGAGACCGAGGAATTGGAAGAAAAGGCAGCTAAATCGTCCCAGGAGGAAGAGAAGACTGAAAACATTATGGAACCTATCCCCTAGCATAGCTTGGGCTCCTACTATAACCTGTTAGAGGCCGGGAAGATAATTCCCCAAAAATTCGCAGTGCCACTATTCTTTTCACTAGAAGAAGATAGAGTGAGGACCCAAACTTGGATGAAGATTTCCAAGTCCAAGGGTGTGGCAGATATAGGTCCCTTGGAAGAACAACTCAAAGAGGCAAGAAAGGAATTCGCTATGGTACGACATGTAGAAAGCAGCCAGCAAGCCAAGCTACAGGAAGAAAACGAGCTGCTTAAACAACAGCTACAGTTGTAGGGACACTATAAGGAAGACATGCCCCACACCTTGGGAGAACAATAGCAATAGGAGGAGCCCACAACAGACAAAGAAACCCCTGATGAACAGCAGAAGAGAGATGGGTCGCAGGCTGAAATAGAGGCACTGACTAGACAACTATAGGAGAAGGAATTACAGGCAACACAGGAGATACAATCTCTAAGGCAACAGATACAAGAGAAGGAGGCCCAACTAGCTTGCATGGCCAGCTGGGAAGTGGAGGAAATGCAATGTAGGCAACCTACCAAATCGTATGCCTTATACCTTAAGGATCAGTGGTTGCAGTTCTAGATTAATACCTTAGCCCAAAGGGGCACCACTCCATTTCAAAATTATCATCAGTTCATGGCTTTATGTGACAGTAGCTCATCAGAGGACAAGGCCAAATTATCAGAGTTCTACTTGCACAACTTGGCCCTTCCCAACATGAATTTGTGGGACCCTAACGTTGTGGTAGGAGACTTTCAACTTATGGCCATGGCCTCTTGGATAAATCATGAAGAAAAGAGAGCAGCAGAGGTCCGAAATGTTATCAGAGCAGAGCCGGAGGATCCCTCAGCACTAATATACGCCCACCAGCACTTGGCCAATGACACTCAGGCCCTACCAGATTATATTGAGAGACAAGCTCAAGCCATAGCCCATTTCGAGGACATGGAGAGACTGTTGGGAGATAACTATGTTCATGCTTGCTCCCGGAGGTGGAATTCACTGTCCCATAGCCTAAAAATAAGAGAATACCACTCTCCAACAAGGATGAGGGAGGCCTTGGCGAGAGTACCCCTCTACAAACAGTCCATGCAGAACCTTTAGGCCAACTGGATCGACCTCAAGTTCAATCCTCCCTTGCTTTTGGGGCTGCTAGAGGGAGTCAAAGAAGAGGAGGAACATAGGCAATGAGAAGAAGTGGAAAGAAAAGCAGGATTTCATGACCGTGAAGAGGATATCACTTCGGAGGCCTAGGATGTGAGGGAGGCGGTCAAGGCAATCAAGGATGACGAGCTGGATTAGTTGCTCAGAGGATGAGCAACCCATTCAGTAGGGGGGTGATGATGAGCCCCGAAATTGTGTAACTTATTGGGCTCATTTTGCCTAGTTGTTCTTCGTCAATCCACCATTTTCATAGTTTATGCATGTTTTTTGAGTATATTTATGTTATTTGAATGAATAAGAATAGTCACTTGACCAAGGAGGCTAACATGTTGTTAATGCATATTTTTGGACAAATTTTGGACCAAGGCCAAGCAATTATGAGCCAGATGATAGCCAAGCATGAAAGACAAGGGTGAGGATTCATAGGAAGGGCGTCCCCTACATTAAATGGCCCCTTCCTCAAAATCTCCACCCTCAGCTAGGAGTTTAGTAGGCCACCGAAAAGGATTCCCAAGGGTAGCCGAGCAGTCATGTGTAGAGTGGTTGATCACTAGCAGTTTGAGCAGCTGAGACCCTTGAATTAAGGAGGGTTGTTGGAGACCCTCGTAGTGCATAAATAGGAAGGCTTCCAGCCTTCGTAGGTTACTTTTTGGATTGTTGTTATTTTGCACTAGAGTGCTGTTATTTTCTTAGCTCATTTTGTAGCTGCTGTTGTATAACTTTCTTGTGACATGGTTATTTTTTGAGTAATGGAAAGCAACTTCATTTGGCATCAGTTATGAGTTTTTCTTAGGAGCCTGTAGCTCTTGGGGTTGGGCCCAACCCAAGTGCCAAGGCTTCCTTTGTGTATTTTTATTCGTTTTTTTATGTCTTTGCAAAATATTTTCTAATTAAGTAGATTAGAATCTTGCTTAGTTACATAGCTCATGGTTGATGATTAAGAAGGCTTTTCATGTTCAGATTGATTTGATAAGTTAATAACAAGGAAGATCTTCAGAAAAAGGCTATCAAGCAACTCGGATCTTAGCTCTCCCTTAGTGGGACCATGAGCTGGGACCAAGGTGTCCTTGCTGCCACCAAAAACACTGTCTTTGCTTCGCCATGCAATTATTAGTGTTAGATTTTCATTTTCCAAAGCTGATATCAGTTGTGGTTGCATGCTTAGGTTCATGATTGCTTAGTTGCATAGTTACTTCACATGATCTTGTTGCAAATAGAATTTTGTTCATTTTCGTTGCTGTTATCTAGGTCAGATTAGGTCAAAGTAATTAGGTCCTTGATTTTCCAAGTCTTTGTTTGTTTAGTTTGAAAAATAACTTACAGAGCACCTGTAGTACTTATTTATCTATCCGTACTCCATCAATCCCACCTGCTCCATCCTCCAACTCGAATTCTTGCCTCACGTCTGCCACATTCGCTCGCTTTGCCCTAATTCCCATATTTTTGTGCAACATTGCTCCACTCCTCCTTGAACAAATCCAACCATCCTCGCCACTCCTCAGCTCCATTCACCAAGTCCTGGACCTACTCACACCCTTACTTCACCTCCATACCTACTACTTCACCTTTCTTCCTCCATCCATCCTCCATCCATCCTCCAAAATCCCCTTTCTGAACATCCTGTAGAAAATTACAGAACATCCTGTAGAAAATCCAGAACATCCTGTAGAACCCCTGCAGACTTCCTGTAGAAGCTCACGAAAGCGGTTTCTTGATAGACAAACTCTGTGAAACTCTCAGGAAGGGTGCTAGGGACCCCTTAGGCCCTCTCCAAACCTTCCTGACCTCCTGCAAGCATTTCCTCTTTCCAATCCACCTCTGCATAGTCAAAAAAGTTAAATCACATGCATGATAATTCTGACAACTTATCCAAAAATACAAAAAAGATGTTTTCTTCATATTTTACTATAGAAGTAGCTTAGATGCATGCATTTTACCTTCCTAGAAGTCAATGGAATCTCTCCCAATAGCTTGTATCCTCTTTCTTGCATCAGTAGGGCTAGCTGGTAAAATTAGGGTTTGCTAAGGTTTGTGTTTCCTTTCAGCTTTTCAGTTTCTTTCCACAAGTAGATTAGCTTCCTTTGAGTTAGCTTCCATCCATCAGTTAAAAAGCTTCTTCTCAGAGCTCATAGAAGTTGGCTTAAGCTCCTAGCAGACTTGTGCCAACTGACCAAGTGACAGCTGTGGCAAGAGCTAGTACTTGTGCATATAGCACCGTCACTTCCAAGTTTGTTACGAACTACTGGGTTGATAAAAGTAAAGAAGGGAGTCCCAGGAGTTGCAACATTATTGCTGCAATACTAGAGCCCACCACTAAGGTTAAGAATAAAGTTATAGATTTGAAGAAATTTTTGCCTTAGGAGATTAGCTCAAGTTCTCTTGAAACTTTTAGGGTTGGATAGTCCTCAAAAATACCTTGTCCAATGATATATGATATTTTTAAAAATTCCAAAGGGATAAGAAGTTATGACAATTTGGAGTTTGGAAAGGTTCCATTATTGTAGGGTTCCACAAGCTGATAAAGGTGCAGGACGGGATTCTTCCTATTAACTAATCTATAATTTGATAATTCACTATGGAATGTTTTAACATGGAGGTACAAAGGCAAGATCCAAATTTGACAGAACCTATAAGATAGTAATTTCCCCATTAGGTGGCACACTCCACAGGATGACTAATAGAAGGCGTGAGACACATTTCTTTCCTATTATCTATCATGAAATTTGACATCACCACACTAAGGATTGGACAAAGTGTTTTATAGTATGATTCATGTGGTGCTTATAATCGAAAGACTCAGTGGAACAAATAAATTAAGGGTTGTAGAAAATAACATAAATTAAGCATCCACGCTTTGACAAATTAATGAATAAAATTATCAATTTACACTAAGACCTTGAGCCCTCCTTTATACCTAATGAGGTGGGACAATGACAGGTGTCCGAATATGATTGGATGATGAGGATGATGTGGAAGCTAGTTGGCAAGATAAGCTAGTGCAGTGATGACATGGCAAGGTACATGTGGCATGATGTGCTAGGTGACACATGGCATGATGAAGGATGTGACACATGGCATATAGATTTGGAAAATTTGGGTGTATAATTGGCCTTTTCTAGGTGACACGTTGCACCACTCATAGGGTGACATGTCGAAGCATGATGACTTAGCATGACACATCATTGTGTCGCGAAAGTCTGGTAAAAAAACATTTTGAAGGTTAAGAAATGGTGAGGATCTGTGATTGACCGAGCTCAGGAGATGTATATATTTTTTTTATGCACTGAAAAATTGTACATGTTGTTGCGAAGGTTTACTAAAAAGGTTTGAAGGTACATAGTTAGAAACCAGTGTAGTTCGCTTTGAAAAATTAATGAAGAAAATTATCAATTTACACTAAGACCTTGAGCCCTCCTTTGTACCTAATGAGGTGGGACAATGATAGGTGGCCAAATATGATTGGATGATGAGGATGATGTGGAAGCTAGTTGGCAAGATAAGTTAGTGTAGTGATGACATGGCAAGGTACATGTGGCATGATGTGATAGGTGACACATGGCATGACGAGGGAGGTGACACATGGCATATAGATTTGGAAAATTTGGGTGTATAATTGGCCTTTTCTAGGTGACACGTTTCACCACTCACATGGTGACATGTCGAAGCATGATGACTTAGCATGACACATCATTGTGTCGCGAAAGTCTAGTAAAGAACATTTTGAAGGTTAAGAAATGGTGAGGATCTGTGATTGACCGAGCTCAAGAGATGTAGATATTTTTGTTATGCACTAAAAAATTGTACATGTTGTTGTGAAGGTTTACTAAAAAGGTTTGAAGGTACATATTTAGAAACCACCGTAGTTAATGGAAGCTGAGAGATGAAGATGGGAAATAGTTTGTCAACTATTGAAAAAATTCATGACCCACTACAAAGGCTTGTATGAGAATATCAACACTTGTGTTGATGGGGCATGCCATTATTGATAGAAGTGCTAGGTAGAGTTATGCCCATTATTGGATAGACAAATTCATTACCTACCATGAATATTTGGAGTAAGGATTGTGTCATGAAATAATAGTTGGGAAATGGGGCGACATAGTAGAGCACGCGTCTATCCCTTAGGCACATAATTCCTAGGTGGTAAGGCTTAAGGGCATGGAGGTATTAAAACAATGTAAAGATCAATCCCCTTCATGCTTAATTCGTTGGGCATGGAACTAGGAAATATGAAAAAAGTGTCAACAACCAAGGAGCTCCTTTATTCTCCATAGGCTAGAGCTTGGTTTTGAGGTAGCGATCTCATGAGAATGAGGGTTGAAGGTTGAGGAATTTAATTATTGAAAATATGGAATTTTGGGAACCAAATTTAGTTAAAGAGACAACTGAAGAAAATTCTTGTAATGGTTGTGATGAAAATGTTCTATTGATATGGTCAAAAGGAACATTTACTAGGAGAATTCATTGTGATTCAATGGTACTTTGAGTACAAAATGTAGAAAAGACAACAAAATTTATGGAAATAGAGGGTGATCCTAATTGAAGATAATATGACAAGACAAGGCTCCAAATAAGGTAGTGAGAAATCAAAGACAAATATGTAACTGATTCCAATAGTTGATAAGTACCTCCTCAAGCAGCGTAAATGTCCTCTCCTTGAGATGTGAATGGATTAATGCAATTCTCCTTTGAGCCTTGCGTATGGTATTGAAGTTCAACCTCAAGCCATATGTGATCAATAAGGTTGAATATAAATGCTATTGTGCTAAGTGTAGAATGTGCCTATCCCATTGGTGCATTCAGATGGAGTCTAAGCATGAGATGTTACGTTGTGAGAGTGTGTGTCAGAGGGCTAAAGGCTTCTTGAGCAGTGTGTGGCTACATAAATGGAGAGAAACACTGAGATTGGAAGAGTCTATATATGGGTCGTGACAATGAGGGAACGAAACATATTTGAAAAGATGTAATCAAATTTGAATGTGAAATGATTTATATAGAAAAGGTAGAGACAAAGTATGATCACTATATAGTGTCATATTAGGATGAGTGAGAGCTGTCGTAGAGAGAAACAAGTATGAATATAACAATTATAGATTCTAAGTTTTAAAATGAATTAAATATAAAGTTTTCATGGTTCAATAGGTTAGTACCTGCACATTATGGATTCAATGATTCCTTCAAGTGGGTGACTAAGAAACAATCAAGGAGTTGGTGCTAGTGAAACAAATAGGGGGTTAGTGCCTCCTATAAGTGGGTGCTCCCTAATGGTTGGGGTGAACAAAACAAATTAGGGAGTTAGTACTTCTTGTGAGTGGGTGCTTATGAAACTCGATGTAATAAGAAGTCGTGGATTTAGATTTACATCATAAAAAAACAAGATTTGTGGTTTCCTATATGTGTTTCTACATAAAAATTTGTGTGTCAAATGCGTGTCATGATTTTGGTGTTGTTGTGTAGTTCATGTGTTGACTTATTTTGTTTCTTTCATTATATGTTGTTGAATGGTTAAATGGTTAGATATGGGAATAATTGTTAAAATTGGCCTTAATAATAATTCACGCCCCTCTCAATATTAACCTAGTTTCCAACATGTTAAAAGAGAAACTTGAGGAGAGAAATGAGATAATCTCTTTTTTGAACAACATCTAGAAGGTTTAGTGGCAAAAAAAGGTTTGTCTAGAGACAATGGATGCTCGTTTGGCTCACATGGAGAGACACTTTCAATGTGAATTCAAGCCACCTCAACTAGATGGTACAAGTGCATATGAGCCTGCTCCAATGACACCTTCAAATTTATGAATATGTTGTTATGTTGTTCTTTTGTTCTATTTTATACACTCATTGTGATAGGGCGCTTCTATGGACAATTACTATTTCTTATGTTTTTGTTGAAACTTCATATATCCTTATACCAATCAACAAATTCGGTTTCCCTTGTGGTGGATTAAGGTTGGTATAAGCTTTGATAGTTGGTCAATTTGTGATGTATTTTTATTTTCAAAGGTAATACAAATTTAACTTACAAAAAAAAATTCAAGATGGGATTTATACTTTTTTTTAGATACATATAATAATATAATAAAATAAAAACTAATTAAACACATATATGTTAATTAGTTGAAATTTTTACTTATATTATGTTGTAGTTATGTATAAGAGAAGAATCAAACTCCAAAACCAACCTATCTGTGTTATGAAACAAATAAATAAGTGAAGCACAACAAATTGAAATAGTGGACATGTTATATATAAGGGAAGATTGAACTCCAAAACCAACCTATCCATGTTATGAAACAAATAAATAAGTGAAGCACAATAGATTGAATTAGTGGATCTGTACATCACACTATGGTTGTAGAGAAATAATAAAGGGAGAACAACATTCGCTGGGGGATAACTAGGTATCCTAACATGTCAGGAGAGTTTCTTTATCAGGTAGGAGAAGCCTTCCACAAGCTATCCCAATTTTACATAAACAAATAGTGAGTCAAAATCTAATAATGGAAATGACAGAAGATCACACGGTATTATTCTAATAATCAAAATATTCATAACCTAGATTTAAAAAGGAAAGTGATAAAATTCATTGTAAAATTTGAAAAATCAAAATTTAAATTTAAAAAGGAAAATGGTAGAAATCATTATAAATTTTAAAAATAAAAGAAATGATGAAATATAGAATATTTATGCAAATGGCCAAAATATCTCAATTTACTCTAGTGAATCCCTCCATGGCAATGAACCAAGACCATCAACCATGGTAAACCTTGATCATAGTTTTTGGTGAAATTGTGATCACTAGGGTGAAATCATTGCAAATTTGAGGTGTAATAGGGTGGATTAATGGTGTGTGGTGTGTATAATGGGGTAAAACCATAGAAAATGTGTAATTAAAAAAATTATCTATTGAAATTAATTTTCTACGTTATGAGCCCCACGGCGGTAGGTGAGTTGGTAATCACATTGTGGTGAAGTTCGTTAGAAAGGCGGGCTCCGTACTAAAGGTCACGAGTTCAATTCCCCCGAACTAACCTAATGCTGTGGAGAGGGGTGGGTGCAACTCCTAGTGGTTATAGAGGTAGTGGTCAGAATCGAACCTGTGTAACACGAGTCGCGAGGCTGCCCTTGTTGCCAATTCCATTGTATACAATTTTTTTTTTTCTACGTTATGAGTTATTGTATTAGAAAACAAATAGTGTTTCCTACTTACTATGATGGATATAGATCATACACAAGATCCTAAAGTGTTGATCAATTTTCACCGAGTTAAAATATTATCTAAAAAACTTACTTGCATGAAACCAAAAGTATAATAACACACATTTTACATGTTCTCATACCTAATGGGTTGTGTCTATGCATTTTGTAACTTCCCAAACCTTGTTTCTACATGTACCTGTGTTGCCTCCTATTCATGTTCATTACAAATATCCTTACAGGTATAAGTATGGACATCAATATTTCATTGTTATCACCAAAAGATGATCACCTATCCATTTCTAACTAGGTGGATCGAAATATACCAGGTAGGATTAATTTTACCGTATTAAAATCACTTTCACTGTGGAAAATAATTTAGTAAACCACTTTTATTAAATTATTTTCTTATTTAAATAAAAAAAACACATGAGAATGATTAGATAAATCATTATTTATTTAATTTTCTCTAGGAATAATTATTAATTCATTGTTCAGATAATTATTCCTTGTCATATTTGACTAAATCCCCTAGGAAGAATTAAATAAATAACCATTTATTTATTATTCCTTATTTCCATTATTGGAATAATTGTTAAATCACTATTTAATAATTATTTCAATTTCACGCCATTCTTAATCTTCGCGAAATAATTAATAAATCATTTTTTTTGTTAATTACTTCTAAATAAATATATTTAACCGTTTAAAATATCTTTTCCCTCTCCAATAAATATAATAAAGTTTTCCAAGTAGTTAGATGTTGATTTGGTTAATATTATTTTATTATTCTCTATTTTCGAGATTAACCCAATACTTTGTTATAAATAGGAGGATTTTCCATTCATTCTTCACCATGATCATAATCATCATCACCATTATCATCTTTTTTCTTTTGAGCTCCCATTTGAGTTCTCCACATTTTTTTTGGGTTTTTCACATATTGAGAGAGAATATCGTTTGCTGAAGCATCAAGGAAATCAAAGGACCCATCCCACATAGGGGGACTTACAGACCCTTTTGTAGATCTCCTTCACCAGGTGTTTTTAATAAATAATTTATTCAATTGAGTCTTTCCATTTGGGTTATTGCATTAGATATCTTTACTGTTGTTTTCTATTTTGGATCATCTATATTTTTGTTACTGGTTTTTCCATTTTTATTGTAGATCTAAATTGTAAGAAACCATCAAATTGTTGTTAGGGTCACTTGTCACCTAGTGACTTAAGTGAAGTGTTTTTGGTACACCTTCCAAGAAATTTCACACTAAAAATGGTGAGTCCACTGGTGTAATAACAACGTTCTTGGGTGATTGAAGTTTTAGTGAATTTCAGGTTTTTCTACAACTATTTTTAGCCTCTCAATTTATATTTATAGTATTATTTCCTTTTTTGTCAATATTTTAGATTTGGTTGTTTTTTGGTTCAATTTGTGGGTCACAGGTACAAGTAGAGCAGGAGACAACAAAATATGTGCGATATCTACCGACCGAGAGTCCCAGGAGAAAAAAACATTTTTGAATCCCTGAACTGCCTTCCAGAGTGCATTATTTGGCCCAAAAAATGTATTTTCCACTGTTCCAGGTCAGTACTTGGGTTTTGGTATTTTTCCAAAAAAATTTCAGATTTTTTTTTTTTCTTCAGAATTTCCAAAAGTGTTGTCTGCAGACTGAGTTAGGTACTTCTCCTCTATTTTCAGTCTCCCCTAAGCCTAGATACACTATCTCTTTGAGGAAGAAAAAAAACCCTAGGGTTTATAGTACACCTCCACATTTTTAGGAAGAGATTCGCTGAGTGAGGAGTCTAGGGTTTCAACATTTTTAGCCACTGATTTTTAGAGTCCAATCCATTGCTTTTTAGCTCTTTTGGATAGGTTTATTTTTGCCTTTTCTCCCTTTGGAATTTGGGTTTTCCTTTCCCCCTTAGTACCCCCTTGAGCATCCTAGGTTTTAGGGCTGCACTCCTATCCTTTGCAACATTTTTCACTTATGATTTTTGTTGTTTGTTTGCACCATTTATAGCAGATTAGATCTCAGTCCTTTGACATTAGATCATTTAGGAATTTTTATGTGTCTTTGAGTAGCTTGTTTTCCCTCTCTTTCTTAGCTACTTAGTAACCCTTGTGGGTGGGGTTTTGTGTGCTTGATTAGCTGTTTATTTTCTGTCATTTTCATATTTATTTACAATATTTCAACACTTTATTTTTAGCAACACATGGCATGCTAAAACATGCTCAATTAACTCATCCACTTGACACATTATTTTCAGACACTCACACCCTAAGCAAATGTGAGCTTGGTTAACACCGCCAAGCTAATACTTGAAACACTACACGTTAATAACTCAACACACATAGATTAAGCCCACTTGGGCACCAGGGCCAGACAATATTTGTAGTGTAGGTGTAGAATCAGTGGGAGAGGCTTCCAATAACACCCATAGACTACTCTCATTGAGACATAGAAGTTGACATATTAGGGAGCTTAAAATCCTTTACCATCCCACGGTCCATAGCCGAAGTGCATCAGAAACCTGATTCAAGGGGGGTTAGGCTAGGTCATCATGAGAGTGGTTATCCTTGGGGCTACCTAAACTATGGCTGGGAATCATGTGCATTGTATGAATACCAAGAAGCTCTAGACTCGACCACCCCCTGGGATGAAGGTAACCGTAGTGACCAATATTAGGAAAACACCGATAGGACTGGTTGTGGGAAGCAATTGGTTCTTTACCCCACCTTTCTTTGCACAACTTTGCTTGTGGGGATAAGATTCAGCTAAGTAAGAAGTTCTTTGGAAGGTCATATGAAACAATAAATCTAGGATTGTTTGAGGATTTATATCACCTATAGGCTAGAGGTATTTCTCTTTGATAGGACGTGCTTGCTTGTATTAGAGCAACATCATTAATTTAGTTAGTTTACACTTGACACCACTACACTAGGTGTTTTCTTGTTGTTTGTCACTCTTATATTCCTATCATCGCCCTTTAGTTCTTAGATCATTATTTTCTTGACATCATTGTGCCCCTTAGTTTTTTTTCGTAGAGAATTCAAGGTATTCACCCTTAGTTCTCATTAGGACATATTAATCCTCCCCATTGAGTTAGAGTTCATCCTCCCAGTCCTTCATCAAGTCATCATTCACTTTCTGATTCTACTCATTCATCCTATTCCTCCTTTGATTCTTTGTTGTCTCAACCCCCTTATCACCACCATGTCAAGCACCAACGTGGGTGTGGGAAAGCAGGGTGGTAACCCAGGTACTAACTAGGGTACTCCCACTAGCGGAACCCCCCCCGGTGTGGTCACTTCTACTCCCTTGCTTCCTTTTATGGTTGGTTTGAGTCTCCCTGATTTCAGCTAGCTTATCAATGATCCTCTTCTCCATGATCCCATATGGCTAGATATGCATAATAAAATCCCTTCAGACATCCCAAATTTTGAATGTAATCCTGGAGAAGATCCCACTAATACTATTCGCTCATTCCACATGTGGTGCTCATCAAATTCCATTACTGAAGACTCCGTTCGTCTTCGTCTATTCCAACACATGGTCACTAGAGCTACTAGTAAGTGGTATGTCGATAAACCCAGAGCCACTAATTCCACTTTTACGACTCTTGCCAAAGCTTTTCTTTCCTATTTCCAGTTACCTCTCCATTATGAAACCGATACCGAACTTTTGACTTCTTTCCATCAAAATTTTTCCACCTGCCTTTCTAACCATTTTTATGAATGACGTAGAAGGAGGAGCATCTCTAGAGCTCTTGAATTTGAAGACCGCGTATATATGGATTGGTTCCTTATATTGGTTTTGGCCCCAATTGCTAAATATTTCACGTCCCACTTCCTCCAGTCTGAGGAAGATGCACTCCAAGTAGCCTTAAAATTTTATCTAATCTATGCTCAGTCAAGTTATGTTTACAATGTCATCCTCAATCTACCTTGAATTGGTGTTGCTAATGCACCAGGGGCATCTCATGCCATGGATGGGATAGTTGGAAACATTTCACGCCCTCAACCATATCCTCCACCTCTAATGAGTTATGGTCAACCTACTGATGAGCCCCAGAAATTGGTCATTATATGGGCTCATTTTGCCTCTTAATTCGACTTAATCCACCATTCTCATTAGTTTATTGCATGTTTTTGAATATATTTATGCTAATAGAGTGAATTGGGTTAGTCATTTTGCCATGTAGCCTAATGTGTGCTTTATGCAGATTTTTTGGTCAATATTGGACAAAGTCAAGGGATTTATGAGCAAATGGTAGAAAATTCTCGAGGAAAATAGGGAAGAATATTTATCAAGGTTGTCTCCTTCATTTATGACCCCTTTCCTTGAATCCTCCATCGGTAACTTGGAGCACAAAGGTCAACACTGATGCATCTAAGGGGCAGCCGAGCAAGTAAAGAAGGATTGCTATTTATCTCTAGTTCTGGGAAGCCGATCTCCTTGATTTTAGGAGGACTGTTGGAGGAATCCATTTGTATAAATAGGGGTTCTTAGAGCCTCAATAGGTTAGCCAGTCATTAGTCAAATTTTCGCACTTTTGTGCAGCACTTGTTCAGCTAATTTTCGAGTTTCTTTTTGAGAACAGTTCATGCAATGTGACTATTATTTTTGATAATGAAGATGAAATATTTCTTGAGCCAATACTGATATCTTTTAGAGGGCTGAAGCTCTTGGTTTAGGGCCCAAACCAAGCTATCCAACACCTCTTGCTTTTTACTTATATGTTTTTTCTTCAGTTCATGAGTTAATTTCTATTACATAGATTCATTTGACTTTGTTTAGATTAGGTTGCTTTTGATGGTTTGCATAGCTGTTTTTGTTTCAGTTGCTCAAGTAGGTTAATGCAGTGATAAACTAAGATTCAAAAATGCCAACAGCAGGCCCTGATCTCTTTTCACCCTTTTTGGGACTATGTTTCGAGGTCAAGGCACTACTGTTAACACCAAAAACACAATTTTGCTCTCCCATGCAATTTCTAGTGTGATGACTTGATTTGGAAAGATTAATGTATTGCTTTAGATTTAGTTTCCTAGATCATTTCCAATTCTTTTACAATATATCTATTTGCATTCTTTTCTGTTCAAAGGTTACTGTTCGACATTTTCTGTTTGTAGGTAAGAAATTAGGTCAAGCTAGAGAAATTTCTATTTTCATGGTATAGTTAGTCCTTTCTTTGATCAATTTTTGTAAGAAGATGTGTAGATCTCTTGCAGGGCACCTTAGCTCACCATACATCCAAAATGTAGCTAGCACCATCTCACTTCCCACAGATTTCCTAAGCCATTAGCAACATTTCGCCAATCTACCCTAATTTCTGCATTTTTCTCCATAAGCTTCCTGCATGCCATTTGGACAAATCCAACCATGATGTTCCCTCTTGATCTTCCTTGACGAGCTCCAAACACCTCAACACCTTCATCTAGCCTTCAGTTACCCTTTCCCATTATTTTTACACCTTAAAAAATTCCAAAAATAGCTCTCGGCCTCCTCCTGCAAATCCTCCTGTAGATCCCCTGCAACCTCCTGTAGAATTCCTTGTAAGTGGTTTTTCGAAACCCGATTGCAATGGAAGTATTTAGAAGGGTACTAGGGGATTCTTAGGACCTCTCCACACCTTCCTCCACCTTTGCAAAAACCAAGTCCATCTTCCTTCACCACCAAACCTCTGCACAATCACAATCCGATAAATTGCAAGCATACTAATTTCTCATAAAAACACTCAAAAAATACAAAAAGATGTTATTTTCTCATTTTCTTCTGGGAATAGCTTAGGTAGATGTGATTTAACTTTTCAGTAGTCAATGGCACTCATTTCATCAGTTTCTATCTCTTTTTTGCAAAAGTAGGGTTAGTTGGATAAATTAGGGTTTGCTAGGGTTTGCCTTACATTCCAATCTTCTTTCTCTTTCTGCAAGTAGAATAGCTTCTGTAGAGTTATATTTCTTTCATCATAGTTAAAAGCTTCTTTTGGATACTCATAGAAGTTGGCTTGAGCTCCTAGTGATCTTGCGCCAGCTGACCAAGTGACAGCCCGCAGTAAGAGCTAGTACTTGGGCATACAACACCGTTACTTCCAAGTTTGTAACAAACTATCGGGTTGATAAAAGTAAAGTAGGAAGCCCCAGGAGTTGTAGCATTATTGCTGCAATACTGGTGCTCACCACTTTTTGGCACCGTTGCCGAGGAAGCGTCAGAGTATTTTGTGATTACTGTTTTTCTTATATTTTCTACTACAACATTTTGCTAAGTAGTTTATTTAAGAAAAAGTAGAGTAGTTTCTCTTTCGATTTCTGCATTTCCTTGCTTTCATTTCAATTCCACAATTTCCATTTTAGAAAAAGTAGATTAGCCCTTTCAATTCTACAATTTCCATTTCAGCAAAAGTAGATTAGTCATTTCCTTGCTTTCATTTCAATTCTGCAATTTCTATTTCAGCAAAGTAGATTAGTCATTTCCTCGTTTTCATTTCAATTCTACAATTTCCATTCCAGCACAAGTAGATTAGTCATTTCCTTGCTTTCATTTCAATTCTGCCATTTCATTTCAACAAGTTCATTTTAGTAGTTGTAATTTGTTTGTTCAATCAATTTCAGTTTTGCAGGTATAAGCAGAAAAGAAAAAGAAAAAGAAAAAAAAAGAGATTTCCTTCCATGCCTCGTAGGAACATAGATAATTCAAGGAAATTCCTACCCAACAGCCCCACCACATCACAAAGACACCCTTCTCTCTTTTTCGGTGGTAGTGATCCAAAAGAACCTATAGGTGAATAACCAGAGATATAAGAAGATCCTATAGCAGAAGAAGAGGAAGAAACCATCCCTCCCGAGACCATGGCTGAAAAAATAAACGTTAGAGGGAATGGGGAAAGAGTATAGGGTACCTTCCCCATCCGAGAGACCAATGGGGACATTAAAATGAAGAACATAAGTCCTTCAGCCTTACCTCACTTCCATGGGTTGACTATCAAAGATCCTGATACCTTTTTGTTTGAATTTGCTGTTATCCGTTGAACCTATGACTATGCAGAAGATGAGCAAAAGTTGAAACTGTTTCCTTCTACCCTTAAGGATGCAACATTGTGCTGGTTCATGGCGTTACCTAGAAACAACATCACAACTTGGGCTTAGATGCAGCAAGCCTTTAATAACAAATATCGAGGCTACTATAGGTCAAAGGATAGCAAGGAAGAAATCTTTCGAATGACGATGGGAAGTGATGAATCCTTGGAAGATTATGAAGAGAGGTTTCAACTCAGTTGTAAAAGGGCCAGGTGCACACTTGACCCCGAATCTTTGAAATTGGTCCTGCTTAGAGGAGTCCTGGAAGACCTTCTAGATACCCTCCATTTGCTAGCTGGGGGGGACTTCTACCAACTACCTTATGAAGACATAAAGACTGTGTTTAGAAACCATTCTAGGGTAGCCAGAAAGAGAGGTAGGGGAAGTCAACCCCTAGCCAGTACATCCTCATCAAGTTCATCCCTTAGAGGTGAATTTGGAAATCTGCTTGAAGATTTCAAGAGAGAGATGATGCAGACTCTTGCCATGCAACTGGATACCTTGCATATCAAAAGGAAACAAGAAGAAGCAGAAAGGGCCTTGGCCATTTTTTGTCCTAGGTGCACCAGAAGTGTGTTGAGTCTATGAAGAAGACCATTCTACGAATCAGTGCCCTTCCTTGCCCGGACTTAAATTTTCATACCACGGGGTTGAAGGAGCCACTGAACCACTCTATTTCATAAACCAGAGGAAGCCACATGGGCCCAGACCTTACCAACAGGGAATGCAAGGGACATCCCAAACATATTACAACCCCAATCAAGCCACTTCCAGGCCTTCTTGGGCCCCCCCTGCTCATCCTTCCTGGTCCACACCCCCTCCTTGGTCATATCCATCTCAATACCATGCTCAACCAGCTGCTCATTCATTTAACTCTTATGCTCAGCCACAACCTCAGTGGAATCCACCTCATTAGGGGTGGAGGCCCCAGTACAACTCTCCTCCCACTATTTTTCCTCCACCACCTGCTCAACCACAACCATTGCCTCCTGCTCCACCAAGGCAACCCCAAATATCTGCTCAACTGAACCCGAACCTGAATAAGAGATAGGCCCAACAAGTATATATTGGGGAACCATCATGCCCGACCAATGCTGTGGAGATTCAGGAGATTAACCTACTATTTGGGAAGGTTCTCCTAGATAACCGACCTCCACCTAAGGAGGATGAGGAAGAAAAAGAGGAAAGTGAACCAAAAGCCATTCCACTCTTTCCTGAGAGATTATCTGGAATAACACAACCTACCCAGAAGAAACTGAACTTCTGGGAAAATTGAAACAATTATGTCTAAAGATACCACTTCTCCAAGCCATAAAGGATGTGCCTATATACAATAAGATGATCAAGGAGAAATGCTTTAGGCACCCAGGCGGGTGTAGGAGAGATGCTCCAACTATCAATGTCATAGGACAACTGTCCGACCTGATATTGGGGTAGGTAATCTGTCCAAAATATCTAGACCCTAGAAGTCCTATAGTCGATGTCCACATCAATGGCACCATAATCCTCCATACCTTGATTGATCTAGGGGCTGCCATTAATGTGATGACCAAGGACACTATGCTCAAGCTCAACCTTCAGGGCTCCCTAAGAAAGACCAGAACAATACTACAGTTAGCAGACTGCTCCACCGTGACCCCTGAAGGGATTGTGGAAGATGTAATGGTCTCCATCAATTCTTGGGAGTACCCTGCTGATTTCCTAGTTCTCCAGTCAAAGGCAAAGCTCACTGGGTATCCTCTCATCCTGGGAAGACCCTGGTTGGCTACTGCGGATGCCTACATCAATTGTTGAGCTGGGAACATGAAAATCAAGAATGGGCATATGTCCAAGCAGCTAGTCCTATATCCTCCTGCCCAACTTTTGTTATAACATGATTTACCTCTCTGGTTGGAGGAGGAAGATGAGGATGAAGTCTATTCTGCATCACTGTGTGCAGTGGAAGCTACCATGGGGGGGAACCCACAAAATGAGGATGATCTTATTGAAAACTTGATTCAGAATCCACCCCCAGTGTGTTGCCATTAGAAGAGCCGGTGGAAGAAACCCATGCCAATTCTTTAGTTGATCTCTGTGTGGCTGACCTGACCTCTCTCTGAGTTAAGAATATGGAATTCGGCCTAGAAAGAACCTTGAAAATCAACTCATCCCTATCCACCTCTTAGGAGAAAGAACTGTGTAGCTTATTAAGAAACCACTTGGATGCTTTGGCTTGGAGATGAAGGGAGTGCACCCTTAAGTCTGTACTCATCACATTTACATTAAGGAAGATTGCAAACCAGTCAGGAAACCTCAAAGGAGGATGAATCTATCCCTTAAGGACATTGTCAAAGAAGAACTGCAAAAGTTGCTAGATGCAGGATTCATCTACCCTATCTCTGACAGCGAATGGGTCTTTCCTTTGGTGCTAGTGCCAAAGAAAAATGGGAAGTGGAGAATCTGTTTCGATTATCGGGAACTAAACAAGGCCACCAAGAAGGACCATTTTCCTTTTCCTTTCATAAATCAAGTGTTAGATGGCCTGGAAGGGAAGAAGTTTTTCTCCTTCCTAGATGGGTTTAGTGGGTACAACCAGATCCAAATCAGCCTGGAAGAACAAGATAAGACCACTTTCACTTGTCCTTGGGGTACCTTTGCATATCAGGTCCTTCCTTTTGGATTGTGCAATGCTCCCGCCACTTTCTAGAGAGCAGTATTGAGTATATTCACTAAACTGGTTCATGATGCAGTGGAAATGTATATGGATGACTTTACCCCTTATGGTTCTAACTTCCAGGAAGCTTTGTCTAACCTAGGAAAAGTTTTGGACAAGTGTATTGAAATGAACCTGCCCCTCAGTCCTGAAAAATATGAATTCCTGATGAATGAAGGGACCATGCTAGGTCATGCAATCTCTTAGCAAGGATTACAGGTGGACCCCAACAAAATTACCATCATCCAAAGGGTCCCACCTCCTCAAAAGGTAAGACATGTTCGAAGTTTCGTAGGTTTAGCAGGGTATAATAGAAGATTCATTAAAGATTTTAGTAAGCTATCCTCTCCATTATTTGGTCTTTTGGGAAAAGATGTTGAGTTCATATGGACTGACGACTATCAAGAAGCTCTGGATACCTTGAAAAGTAAACTGGTGACTGCCCCAATTTTGAGAGGTCCAAAATGGGCCCTACCTTTCCACATTCATACAGATGCCTCGAACAAATTGATAGGAGCAGCCTTAGGGAAAGTTGATGGGAAGATGCCTTATGCCATATATTTTGTAAGTAAAAACTTGTCGAAGGTAGAATTAAATTACATTGTAACCGAAGAGGAGCTCCTAGCTGTAGTCCATTCCCTAAATAAATTCAGACACTACATCACCGGCTATCAAACATTTGTACACACTGATCATGTTGCAATTAGGTATTTAATGAACAAACTAGATGTAAATGCTCACATTATTAGATGGTTTCTTTTATTGCAGCAATTTGGTTTAACCATTATTGATAAGCCGGGTAAGGAAAATGTTGTTTCTGATTTTTTTTCTAGAATAGATCTGCCCGCAGGTGAAGAAGGAATGGTGGATGATCAAATGCCAGATGAACACCTATTTTCTATCTTAGTACTCTCTCCATGGTTTGCTGATATAGCAAATTACTTGGGTTTCCACACAGTTCCCATCACACCTGTCCTCAAAAGAGAAGAGGAAGATCGTGAGGAAAAGTGCCCCATTCACTTGGATTGGGGGTAATCTTTTCAAAATTGGCCCATATCAGGTTTTGAGGAGATGTGTCAGGGAGGAGGAAGTTTTTGACATTCTCCTAACCTGTCATGATGGGCCCTGTGGGGGCCATTTTGCAACAAAGAGGACTGCCTTCAAAATTCTGCAAGCAACTTACTATTTGCCCACTCTCCATTAAGATCTAAGGTGATATATCAGCTAATGTGACCAGTGTCAAAGGATGGGGAAACCCACTGCAAGGGATGAGATGCCCCTGCAACATCAAGTGACTCTCGAGCCATTTGAGAAGTGGGGCATGGACTTTGTGGGTCTTGTCAACCCTCCTTAAAAGCAAAAATCTTACCTCATCGTGTGCACTGATTATTTGAAAAAATGGGCAGAAACAAAGGTGATCAAGATAGCAACAAAAGAAAAAGTAGATGAGTTTTTAAGAGAGAATATATTCTATAAGTTTGGATATCCAAGAGAATTAGTCACAGATCAAGGGAATCAATTTACCTACAATCTGATTGAAGACTTGCTCACACATCAAAAAATTAAGCACATAACTTCCACCCCTTACCATCCACAAGCAAATGGATAGGTGGAAGTCATTAACAGAGATTTGGAAGGGATTTTGACCAAGGTAGTGAGCAGCAGCAGAAAAGATTGGGCAGATTGATTGGTTGAGGCCACCTGGGCCTATAACACCACTTGGAAGACCACCACAGGGTTCACACCCTATGAGTTGGTCTATGGGAAGAAGGCTTTGTTGTCAATAGAATTTGAATATAATAAACTAAGGATGGCAGCTCAGCTGGACCTAGATCTTAGCCATGCACAAAAGGAAAGGTTCCAGATAAATGGATTGGATGAACAAAGATTGTAGGCCCTTCTCCACTCAGAGGTAGTCTAGCTCCAAAGGAAAATATGGCATGACAGACACCTCAAAGAGAAACAATTCCAGGAAGGATATTGGGCATTTCTATATAATTAAAGGTATAAAGTTTTAAAGGGAAAACTGAGGAAAAGATGGCTGGGACCGTACACAGTAGAAAGGTGCAATGACAATGGTTCAATTCTCATCAGGACCATCGATGAAGGAGCCATCCCCATGCTTGTCAATGGGCATAGGTTGAAAATGTACAGGAAGCCCCTCTCAATGCAAGAATTCATTGAGAATCTGAGTAAAACAGTGTTGGTAGTGGAGCAAGTCTCTGCCTCCACTCCACCCACACCCTAAAAAAAAAAAAGAAAAAAAAGAAAAAAAAAAAAATAGGAACAAAAAAATTAACTTCTTTTGAATGCATTGCAGATTGCAAGAGGGCCATAGAAGAAAAAGGGACATGGCCAAGCTGAATACACCACCGATAGACCATTTCTCCATCGCTATTGTCTTTTCCCAGTCCCTGGTCTCACTTGTTCTCCTGTAGAAATCACAAAGAGCTCAAAATCAAGACAAGAAAAGGATCAAAGGGCTAGAAGCTTGTCCAGAAGACCTGTGGACCTCCCCACCACCATTCATCCTCCTAACTCTCCATTCCATACGTACACCACTGCATTTCAACTCGCTTCTTTCTTTCCTGCACAAAAAACAAAGAAATCCTATTTCTTTTGTTAAAAAAAAAATGAAGAATAAACAAACAACATCCTTAACTTAACTCTTATCTAGTGCATACCAGCTACTTTTCCTTGACTGACAGAACCTTCCTCAGCTACCTCTCTAGTCCCTGCTCAAGCCTCAGCCAAAAGTTTTAGAGGGAGAAGCAACTACAGGAAATCCACAGGATTCCTGTAGTAGTTGATCCCCTTAAAAATTGAGCTCCAGAGGCAGGGTCAGTGCAACCACAAATGTATAAAATGCACAAGGAGCCCGGTCCTAATTGAAGATCACCAGTACAAGGTGGCCGAGCCACCAATTCAGAATCCACGGGTGCCAACAGCATAAATCCATGGATAGAACACCAAAGTCCGAGCATGCAATAGCATG
>APFE031222641.1:132833-247399 GCA_000404065.3 Pinus taeda
GTTTTATGAGGAAGGAGCCTCTAAATTCAACTAAGCTACATGAACATCCAAAAGTGGTAGCCCTCTTCACTAGAGCAAATTGGATGCCTTTCCTTGAAAAGTTGCATGGGTATGATGATGAAGTCATAGAGGAATTTATATTGTCTTTAAAACCTCACTCAAAAACCCATGCCATTTTCAGTTTCAGGGGTATAACTATAGAAATCACCCCAGAATTCATCATCAGGATTACAAGTCTCCCACTTGGACTACCTTGGAGCAAGGAAGAAAAACCACTGGGTCAAGTTGCCAAGAAGACCTTTTTTCAGCCTAAACATCCTGTGGAGGATAAGAATGGCATCAGGAGAACAAGTATACCTTATCCATGGGATGAGGTCAGTTATCAGAGTATGAAATACATCTCCTATGAAGAAAGATACAACATAGTTTATGGGTACCATTTCAAACTGTTACATGAACTCAGATATGGCATGGACCTTCTTACATCTAGAAAACTCAGTATTCCATATGTTCTCCTCCAATCCTTAATAGAATCTAGCACAAAATTGAAGGTAGGGGTTCCAGAGCAATTGGCTCACCATGGGCTAATTAAATTGTTGGTGGAGGATGCCCTCCACACTTTCACAATCCCCATATCCTGGGGAATTTTCAGAAACATGACTAAAGAGGATGATATAAAAAATCTCACCTATGACCTTAGTCCGTCTGAAAGTGAAGAGGAAGAACAAAAAGGACAAGCTGAGAAGGGAATCCATGAAGAAGAAAAGAACACTCAATTGGAAGAAGAAGAACCCCACACAAAAAAAGAAGAAAAATAGATAGGAGAGGAGAAACATGACACCACCAAAGTTGAGCCTAAAGTAGATAAGAAGAAAGAATCAAAAGCAGAAAAGGGTATAACCACAACAGAGAAAAACAAGAGGCCAAGAACAAAAAGGAAGAAGCCTAAGACAGTTCAAAAAAAGGTTGCCACAGGAAAAGAAGAAACTGAGCAAGCAGAGGAGCAAACAAAATCAGAGACAATAGAAGAAAAACCAACAGAAACAGGAAAGACAACAGATGAAGAAGAAGAGTCAAAGTTGGAAGAAGTGTCTCTTGAGACACTAGCAAGAGAGGCAACAATTGTTCTTGCTACACTTAGTACTCCAGCCAAGCCCAAAGGAAAAAGGAAGAGACAACCATCTATGTACTTCAAGGCTCGAAAGAGCACAAAAATAAAGACAGGGAAGCCTCAACCACCTTCAAAGGATCCCATCATCATTGACGATGTCCCTACTGCAAAAGAGGAGGAATCTCTAGCCAAAACCTCCATTACCTATGAAAGGGAAGCCCTAGAACTTCTACTTGGAAAGAAAGGATCAAACTTATGGACTCTAAAATAGTCCTACAAGAGGCACAAACTGCTCTATAGGAAACATTGACAAAGCTTCAAGAGATTGAAAATTTTGAAAAGAAGGCAGAAGAACAGACCAAGGAGGAAGATCCAGCAAAAGAGATACCAGAGCCCAACCCTCAGCCTAACTTAGGCTCTTACTACAACCTTCTGGAAGGAGGGAAAATCATCCCACAAAAGTTTGCAGTCCTTCTTTTCTTTGAGCTATAAAAGGAAAGAGTAAGAACCCATACATGGATGCAGATTGCAAAATCAAGAGGGGTGGAAGACATTGGGCACATGGAAAACAAATTGAGGGAAATGGGCAAATAATTGAGCATGGTCAGGCATACAAAAAGTATTAGAAGAGATCAATTGGAGGCAGAAAATGAAATGTTAGAGAAGCAGCTACAAGAAAGGGAACCCCAAGCAGAAAATGAGTTGTCAATCTTAAAAAAACAGTAGCAGGAAAAGGAACCCTAGGCAGATAGTGAGACATTAATAAGACAACAACAGGAAGGGGAACCCCACGCAGAAAATGAGGTGTTGATCTTAAGAAGGCAGCTACAGGAAAGGAAACCCAATTAGCCTGCATGGCTAGCTAGGCTATGGAGGCACTACAGTGCAGGCAACCAGCCAAATCATATGCAATATACCTCAAGGATTAGTGGCTCCAATTTCAGATCAAGACACTGGCCTAGAGGGGCACGATACCTTTTTAGGATTATGGCCAATTCATGAATCTATGTGATCACAGTTCAGCTGAGGACAAAGTGAAGCTGGCAGAGTTTTACTTGCACAACATGGCCCTTATTGATATGAACCTATGGGATCCCAATGTTGCATTAGGAGACTTGCAGTTGATGGCCATGGCATATTGGATGATCCATGAAGAGAAAAGGGCAGTAGAAATACAGAAAATGATGGCAAAAGAGCTGAATGAACCCTTGATGGTTAGAGAAGAACCAGCAGACCCCATGGCTCTCATCTATGCCCACCAACACCTTGCAGCTGATCCTCAAAGTGTCCCCAAATACGTTGATAAGCAGGCCCAGGATATTGCACATTTCGAAGACATGGAGAGATTGTTTGGAGATGACTGCATTCATGCCTGTATGAGAAGGTGGAACACATTACCACATAGCCTACGGATCAGGGAGTATCAATCCCCAAACAGGATGAGGGAATCCATGAGGAGAGTGCCAGTGTATGAGCACTCTATGCAAAGTTTGAAGGCCAATTGGATTGGCCTCAAATTCAGTCCTCCACTGCTGCTAGGGCTGCTGGAAGGAGTAAAAGAGGAGGAAGAATAGAAAAAGTGGGAAGAGGTGGATAAAAAGGCAGGATTCCATGATAAAGAGGAATATATCACATCAGAAGCATGGGATGTCAGGGAATCTATCAGAGCCATCAAGGATGAAGAGTTAGACTAGTTGCTTAAAGGATGAGCAACCCATTCAGTAGGGGGGTGATGATGAGCCCCAAAAATGGGTAATTATATGGGCTCATTTTGCCTCTTAATTTGACTTAATCCACCATTCTTATTGCATATTTTTGAATATATTTATGCTAATAGAGTGAATTGGGTTAGTCATTTTGCCATGTAGTCTAATGTTTTCTTTATGCAGATGTTTTGGTCAATTTTGGATAAAGTCAAGGGATTTATGACCAAATGGCAGCAAATACTCGAGGAAAATAGGGAAGAGGATTTGTAGGGGGATGCCTCCTTCATTTATGACCCCTTTCCTCGAATCCTCCATCAACAACTCGAAGCACAAAGGTCCACATTGATGCATCCAAGGGGCAGCTGAGAAAGTAAAGAAGGACTCCTGTTTATCTCCCGTTCTGGGAAGCTGAGCTCCTTGATTTTAGGAGGATTGTTGGAGGACTCCATTTGTATAAATAGGGGGGCTTAGAGCCTCAGTAGGTTAGCCAGTCATTAGTCAAATTTTTGCACTTTTGTGCAGCACTTGTTCAACTCATTTTCAAGTTTCTTTTTTAGAACAGTTCATGTAATGTGACTATTATTTTTGATAATGAAGATGAAATATTTCCTGAGCCAGTAATGATCTCTTTCAGAGGGCTGAAGATCTTGGGTTAGGGCCCAACCCAAGCTGCCCAACACCTCTTGCTTTGTACTTATATGTTTTTTCTTCAGTTCATGAGTTAATTTCTGTTACATAGATTCATTTGACTTTGTTTAGATTAGGTTGCTTTTGATGGTTTGCATAGCTGTTTTTGTTTCAGTTGCTCAAGTAGGTTAATGTAGTGAGAAATGGAGATTCAAAAAGGCCAACAACAGGCCCTGATCTCCTTTCTCCCTTTCTGGGACTATGATTCGAGGTCAAGGCACTACTGTTGCGACCAAAAACACAATTTTGCTCTCCCATGCAATTTCTAGTGTGATGACTTGATTTGGAAAGATTAATGTATTGCTTCAGCTTCAGTTGCCTAGATCATTTCTGGTTCTTTTACAATAGATCTCTCTGCATGCTTTTTTGTTCAAAGGTTACTGTTCAACATTTTTTGTTTGTAGGTCAGAAATTAGGTCAAGCTAGAGAAATTTCTGTTTTCATGGTATAGTTAGTTCTTTCTTTGATCAGTTTTCGTAAGTAGATGTGTAGATCTCTTGTAGGGAACCTCAGCTCACTATACATCCATAAAGCAGCCAGATGCATCTCACTTCCCACGGATTTCCAAAGTCATTCTCAACATTTTTCCAATCTGCCCTAATTTCTGCATTTTTCTCCATAAGCTTCCCTCATGCCATTTGAACAAATCCAACCATCATGTTCCCTCTTGATCTTCCTTGACAAGCTCCAGACACCTCAACACCTTATTTTAGCCTTCAGTTACCCTTTCCCATCATTTTTCCACCTTTAAAACTTCCAAAAATAGCTCTCGGCCTCCTCCTGTAGATCCCTTGCAGCCTCTTGTAGAATTCCCTGTAAGTGGTTTTTCGAAAGCCGATTGCAATTGAAGTCTTTAGAAGGGTACTAAGGGCTTCTTAGGACCTCTCCACACCTTCCTCCACCTCTGAAAAACCAAGTCCATCTTCCTTCGCCACCAAACCTCTGCACAATCACAATTGGATAAATTGCAAGGATAATAATTTCACATAAAAACACTCAAAAAATACAAAAAGATGTTCTTTTCTCATTTTCTTCTGGGAATAGCTTAAGTAGATGTGATTTACCTTTTCAGTAGTCAATGGCACTCATTTCATCAGTTTCCATCTCTTTTTCTACAAAAGTAGGGTTATTTGGATAAATTAGGGTTTGCTAGGGTTTACCTTACATTCCAGTCTTCCTTCTCTTTCTGCAAGTAGAATAGCCTTTGCAGAGTTAGGTTTCCTTCATCATAATTAAAATCTTCTTCTAGATACCCATAGAAGTTGGCTTGAGCTCCTAGTGATATTGCGCCAGCTGACCAAGTGACAGCTTGCAGTAAGAGCTAGTACTTGTCCATACAACATCATTGCTTCCAAGTTTGTTACGAACTATCGGGTTGATAAAAGTAAAGTAGGAAGCCCTAGGAGTTGCGGAATTATTGCTGCAATACTGGTGTTCACCACCTAGGAGAGGGAACAATTCCTCTTACAATTATCCCTCCCCCAATCCTCCACATGGAAACTCTTATATAGGTACCAGAATGCCATATGCATATTCCCATCCACATCAAAAGATTCTAGGGCCAGTTGTTGCACCACTTGTGTATCCTAATGTTTCCTCATCTATTTATTATCAGTATGCACCCCCTAGCACTCCAACCCCTCTAGCACCAGTGCCCCAGTCCCCCATGCCTGCTCCCCCTCTACCATACCAACCACCTCCTCCACAAGGTCAAGTGTATGCTTAGTAGAGCGAACACAATCCCGTAACCCCAAGAAAAGGAACAAGGGGAAGGGTAATCAAAACTAGTGACCTCAAGGTAATAAGGGCAACTAGTTTCCTCCACCCAATGCCCCTTAGGCTCGTCAGCCTAATCCTTCAACCCAACAACATGGCCGTCAACCCAAAAAAAAAAGGGTCTTTCTACAAACAAACCTATACCTATATTAGATGACTTAGCGCAGTCTCCTAGTGCCATGTGAACACTGGAAGTCCTTCAAACATTCCCATCCCAACGGAAAAATAAAAAAATAAAAAAATAAATAGTTTTTTCCACTTGTATTTTCAACCTATCTCCCTATAGTTTTACTCAAATTTCGAGCAGAAGCAGTCGTTGGATGCAAAATTTAATTCCTCATTTAGGGAGTACCCATGTTGCATAATTTTGGTGGACCCTACTACACAAAAATGAGAAATACTTGAAAAACATGATTGCAATCATGTGTTTCATGTATTTCTCATTTTTTGTGTAGCACGATCCATCAAAAGTATGAAACATGAGTACTCTTTCGATGAGGAATTAAATATTGCATCCAATGAGTGCTCCCTCTCAAAATTTGAGTAAAACCATAGGGAGATAAGTTGAAAAAGTAATTTTTTTTCCCTCTAAAATATGATGATGTAATATAATCTTATTTTATTATTTCCACCATCAATTTATAATATTCCTTGGGGGGGCACCTTAGACCTCAAAATTTATCTAATGGTAGCAATTATTAGCTTTAGGGAGATTCCTATGTTGTTAAGTATTCAATTATCTTGGGTTTTTGATAAAACTCATTGTAGTGGGAGCTTTGTGGTGGTGATTCTTGTGTTAGAAAATAATGTTGACGAATTCAAAAATATAAATCAAAAAAATTATTAGGAAAGTTTTTGAGCCATAGAAGCTTAATATGGAGGATATCTTGGTATACAATATTAATGGATCATTGTTGCTCTAGGTATTGCACCAATGAGGAAGTTGACAAAAGACTGGAACAAGTTGGATTATAAGGAAAGGATCATAGTATGGTTATGTCTCTCATAGTTAGTATTATTTAATTTTTTAGGAGAGGCTACAAAAATGTCATTATGGAACATGTTAGGGGCTTTGTATTAGTCTAAGTCTCAAATGAACAAATTGTTCCTAAAAAACAAGTTGTATAACCTAAGGATGAATGATGGAGAATTCGTGATGGAGCATGTAAATTCCTTACTAATATTGTGGTAAGTTAGTTAATGTATGTTGATATTAATATTTATAATGAAGAAAAGTATATATATTTTCTGTTCTTTTTACCAGACTCATGGGATAGTCTAGTTGTAGCCATAGGTAGTAGTGCATCTATTTTAAGTTTTGATGATGTGGTCTCATCATTGTTTCCATAAGAGAAGAGGCATAAAAACATGGAATCTAAGAGCATATATGCTTATCTATAAGAGGATATTTATAGGATAGAAATAAGAGTAATTCCTCAATTGAGAGATTTAAATCTAAAGGTGGATCTAAATATCCAGGAGAAATTGTAAAGAGATGTTGAAAATGTAAAAAATAAGGGAATTTTACGAAGAATTGTAGATCCAAAATCATTGAGAGAGGGAAGCGATCTGATGATGGTCCCTACAAAGAAAATAAGAACTCCTCCTTAGATGAGGATATGTGTGCTTGAATTCTTTGATTCTGTAGGAACACATGCAAATCATGACATATGATTAATTAAATTAGGGTCCTCCTTCCATATGACTCCCCATAGGGAGTGAATTTTCAAATATAAAAGGTATGATGGAGGTTACAATTACCTTAGATATGAATTAATAACCAGTATCATAGAAAGAGGAAAAGTGAAATTTATGCTCAAGGATGGAAGGGTTATAAAACTCCTTGGTGTTCTACACATTATAGGATTGGATAAAAACCTAATATTTGTAAGTAGGATGAGTAATGCAGTTGTAACTACTATCTTTGAAAAGGAAACATATAAGGTGGTTGGAGGAGAAATGGTATTTCTAAGGGGAGTTCAAGTTGGAGCTTTGTAAAAGATTTTGGGAAGCACTATCAAATATGGGTGTAATAATTCCATTTTTCATGAGGGGGGAGATTAAGAACTAAAAAAACCCTATTTTCTCTAAAGAAAAGATGATGTTGTGGCATCAAAGACTAAAGGTATATTGGATAGAATAGTTTTCAGTCACTACATAGTAAATCTATGGTTGATTTCATATATTATTTCATTATACATATTTATTTTTGTGAACATTGTATTTGTGATAAACATAATTTGGTAAGATTCTTGATAGGTGCAACAAGGGATAAGGGAATTTAGAATTAGTACATAGTGGTGTGGTTAGACCTATTCTTGTTCCATCACTAGAAAAATATGTGTAATATGTCTCATTCATTGATAAATTATCAAGGAAGACATGGATTTATTTCCTATGGAAGAAATATGATATCTTTGAAAATTTTAAAAAATTCAAGGCTCTTGTGGAAAATTAGATAGAGAAGAAAATCAAGGTGTTGAGGATAGAAAATGGTGGGGGTAATTTTGCAATAATGAGTTGGAGGAATTTGGTAAGCAATGTGGTATAGAAACAAAAAATACTACACCATACACACCTTACATAATAGGGTTTCCAAAAATATGAACAAGACATTGATGGGAAAGGAAAGAAACATGCTAAGTGGTCTTGGGTTAGGACATGAATTCTAGGTAGATATAGTGGGTACTATGTGTTACCTGGTAAATAAATCACCCCTGCTAGCATTGGTTGAAAATACTTTGTATGAGGCATGGAATAGTAAGAAACCTCTCTAAAATATATCATAGTTTTGTTTGTGAATTTTTATGTACATATTCAAAAGGAAAATAGGAGTATGCTAGACATTAAAGTTGAAAGGTATTTTTTACTAATATGGTTTAGTATCTTTTTTTACTAATATGGTTTAAAAGATTGAAATATTTGGAATCCAAAGACTAGGGACATTGTTTGATAGTAATATATTGTCTTTAGAGAGGTCAATGATTTTACTAAATAGGATGTCCCACCAAGGGAAAAGGAACCAAAGGTAGACTTGGAGTTTGATTTATAAGATGAAGAATCTAACCCAATAGAGAAGCATGATTTAGAGAAAGAGGAACCACATACTCCAGTATTGAGGAGATTAGTTTGGCAAAGAAGGGAACCATAAGGTTATACTCAATCTTAATTATGTTCTAGTTTTTCTTTGTATATTACAGATGACGATCCTAATTTTTTTAGGGGGTAGTGAATTTAGAGGACGATAAATTCTAGAAAAAAGGCCATGGTTGAGGAAATGTTATCCTTGGACAAGAGCAGGGTTTGGGATATAGCTAAGTTTCCACTTGGAAGAAAGCCCATGGGTAGAAAATGAGTGTTTAGAAATAAGTTGAATGTAGAAGGTAAAGTGGAGAAATACAAAGCTTGGTTAGTAGTAAAAGGTTATTCCTAGTAAGAGGGAATTGAATTTTGTGAAAATTTTCCTTCTGTTTCAAGCTTAATTTATATTAAATTTCTTTTATCTATTACTAATATTTTTTATCAATAAGTAGAACATATGGGTGTGAAGACAGTATTCCTACATGGGAATTTGGAAGAATAAATCTACGTGAAGCGACTGAAGGTTTTTATAGTGAAATTAAAGAAAGGGTTAGTTTGCAAGTTGAAATGACCCTTGTATGAGTTAAAACATCTAAGAAAAAGATAGTTTTCAAGATGAAATGACCCATGTATGAGTTAAAGAGTTAGTTTGCAAGTTAAAACAACCCTTGTATGAGTTAGTTTACAAGTTTAAATGATCCTTCACTACAATAAAACATGCCATTAGTGCCACAAATAACATCAAAATCCATTGTTTCCAGGTAGGTGAATTGGCTTCAAGTAACATCACAAAATCCAACAAAAATGGCATGTTCACATGGGTGCCTTGATTTATGCTGGGAATAGTGCCGAAAATTGTTTTCTCTAGTCTTGCTTCTACTGTTGCATCCATTTGTACTTCTAGGTTTGCTCCCAGTTGTGTTTCCTATTTTGCTTCTAGTATGGCATCAAGAATAGCTTATTTTTTGACTTCTTAATTAATTCCAAGTCATTAGAGAAATTTTGAGGTCTAAAATGAGCCTCCTAAGGAACATTATAATATAATAGTGGAAATAATAAAATAATATTAGATTTCATCATTAAAGTTTAGAGGGAAAAAAGAAAAGAAAAATTGTTTTTTTCAACTTATCTCCCTATGGGCTTACCAAAATTCTGAGCAAGAGCACTTGTTGGATACAAAATTTAATTCCTCATCCAAGGAGTACCCATGTTGCATACTTTTGATGGAACATGCTACACGAAAAATGAGAAATACATGAAAAATGTGATTGTAATCATGTTTTTCATGTATTTCTATTTTTTCATGTAGCAAGGTCCATCGAAAGTATGCAACATGGGTACTTCTTGGATGAGGAATTAAATTCTGCATCCACCAAGTGCTCCCGCTCGAAATTTGAGTAAAATGTTGGGAGATAAGTTGAGAATATGAGTTGAAAAAGTAGTTTTTAAATTTTTTTAAATTTTAATAATTTTACTTTTTGACACCAAATATGATGAATCATCCCCCATGGTTAGCATCATCATCTTGAATCCTATTGGTTCTTATAAATTTGATTTTTGTTGTACATTTTTGTTTTGAAGCCCACTTTTTACCTCAAAATTTCTCTAATATACAGTTCCATCATAATGTCAAGTTTTGCTTCCAATATGGTGTCGCTTATTGCATCTAGCTTTGCTTCCATTATGGAATCTTCTTTAGCTTCTAATATGGCTTCCATTGTAGTGTCTTTTTGATCTGAAAGATCTTAGACTAATATTAAGGTATTACAGGCTCATGCGCATGGATTTTCCTATATTACTTAGTGCAACAGATTGATAATATTGCGAATAATATAGACAATGAAGCAGTTAAAGAAACATAATAGACATATACACACAACACAGCCAAATAATCAAGGAGTTCACCTAAAAATCCTGGGCTACATCTCCTGGTCCAACCTTCAGTAGTGACCTCTCTATTATATCTTCAAGAGCAGATTTTTACAAAATGTGAGCTCAAATTGAGTCTCAACACAACAGGAATAAAACAATAGGGGTTCACTTGGATCCCCCAAGTATTTTTAAGTACACAGACTCTCCCTCTTGCTCTATGTCTCTGTCTTCTCTCTGTCTCAACACTACTTGCCTCTGTCTCTGTCATTTAGTGGTTTTTAAGCCAATCGACACTTGTCTACTTATTTTCCCTTTTGGCTCTTAGGCTTTTGGCCTTTGTCTGTTCAAACCCCCTCTGAGCATTAACCAATCATGGTTTAACATCTTCGGGGATGGTGGCCACCTGTTTTGTAACGTAAGGGACCATCAGTGCTTTAGAAATCCCTAAAGAAATCATTCTCTATTTACACAGAGAATACATAGAAACACTGTAAAAATCTACCCAAACGCCTTTTCTTGGACTTGAAATATTATCAATTTTGCCCTATAACCGTTTCAGATCCATCTTTGGGCACTATGGCAAGTGATCATTGATCCAATGGCTATTATTGATTTCATATGGCTAACGCGTGCGGAGATTACCTACCTGAAAAGGCAATTTTCTCTCTCTGAAGCCCGGCCAATACCACTTACCGCCAAAGGCCCGCTCATCACGGAACTCAAATATATATATATATATATATATTATATATATATATTATTGCATGTATAAACTCTTTCAGGTCTGTTTTATCACCCCATTCACATTCCCTTTGAGTTTTTTTTATTTAACGAAAACATGAATTTACATAGAAAAACCCCTTTTTATGGAACTCAAAAGATATATATTTCTACCCATAAGACCAGTCGGGTCCAGCGTTATCGCAAGTCGCGTATGTATCAACCACGCTGCTTCGATGCGATATTGCGATATCGCAAACAAATATCGCATAGTCCCTAGGTCTTTGGCAAGCACTCCCTTGTATTTTGCTGATGCGATATTGCGACTTAACCTGGGCCATCGATTCACGCACTTGATCGATGGTCCTCGTTGACTTGCGCTGATTGCTGTCACAACTTTCATATGGTAGTCTCCCAATAGCCTCTGCTTGCCATCTTTGATTACGATATGCAGATCGGATCTGGATCGTTGATCAGCCAGATCCAATGACTCATGTGCATCATTTGTTCAAGCCTCTGATAGCTCTGTTTTTCATTGTTTCTTTATGTTTTTCAGGCCCGATAGTGTTTTCTACCATTTGTAAAGGTTTTTCCTTATGAGATAGTTTTTTATTTTGAAGACTTAGAGGGTTTTTAGGATCCATTTTGGATCACGTCTTCCCACTGAAAAATCTTTTGGACCACCAAAAGTTGGTTTTTAAGCATTGATCAAGTGAGGATACAGCTTCCTCACTTATCCAATCTCTATCCATCTTGTGAGGATACATCTTCCTCACTTATCCAATCTCTATCCATCTTGCACTGCTTGGTTTTGAACCTTTGAGTCCAATTCTTAGGTACTCAACATCCCCTCTGCACGTAGTTCTCACCTTCCTGTCCAAAACTATGTCTTCCTGCAACTCATTGAGATATTCAGGCAACAAATCATCAATAGAAGGAAACTGACTTTGCTCTTCAAGATCTTAAGTCAATGAAGGTTCATATAATCTCAATTTCTCTGCATTAATGGCTGAATAGATATGCATATAAGCTGGCAAATCAAGGCGAAAAGCGTTTTCACCAATTTTCTCAAGTATCTTGAAAGGCCCATACCTTATTGGTTTCAGCTTCGTACCTTCACCTTGCATTCTGTCTTTTCTAATGTACAACCAAACTTGATCATAAACTTGGAAGCTATGCTCAATTCAATGCTTGTCATGCCTTGCCTTGTACTTGGCATGGCTTCTTTCCAGCTGTTCCTGCACTGCCTGGTGAATTTCTTGGATTTGGTTGCTTTGTCGACATCACTATGTCCATCAACTACTATGTCTTTACTAAAGACAAAATCCAAGGGAGACTTTGGTGTAAAACCAAAACAAGTCTCAAAAGGAGATCTCTGTGTAGAAGAGTGCTTGGCACAGTTGTAAGCATGTTGCACATAACACAAATGTTCATCCCACAACTTGGGATGCTTGCTGCAATAGCCCCTAAGAAACTGGATCACTATTCTGTTGACCACTTCTGTTTGGCCATTTGTTTGTGGATGAAATGTTATGCTCTTCTTCAATCTGGTGTCCATCAATTCCCACAAACTTGCCCAAAACTTCCCAACAAATTAGGAATCTCGATCAGATACGATAGAAGTGGGTAACCCAAAATGAACCCATACATGTTGAAAGAATAACTCCATTGTTTGTTCAACTGTAATATTCTTGTTACAAGGTATCAAAATACACATTTTGTTGAACCTATTCACAATAACATATAAATAATCATGACATTTTCTAGATTTTGGCAATCGCCCAACAAAGTCCATGGAAACACTTTCCCAAGGACGAGAAAGAACTGGAAGTGGAGTGTACAAGCCTAATTTTATATTACTGGGCTTGCTTGTAGCACACATGGTACACCCTTTAATATATCTAGAAACTGTTTCATGCATTCTTGGCCATAACAAAACCTTTGCAACTGTACAACTATTTTACTTACACCAAAATGACCTGATATTAGAGAAGTATGTGTTTCTCAGATTATGTTAACTCCTTCAGTTTGGACAATGCATAACTTCCCAAATGATATAAGAGTTGGTCCTTTACATGATAATCCAATTCTTCTATTTGTTTTCCATGACATAAAGTTGCATATACATCTTTAAAATCTACATCTTGAGCATATTGTTCAATGTAGCTTTCATGCAATACTGAGTTATGCTTAAGTATGGTAGATGCATTTATGATTGGTCTTGGTAGCATACTGCAACCTTATTGTGCGTGCCCTTCTTATATCTAATGAAAAGATGAAACTACTGTAGAAAACCCATCCACCTATAGTGTCTTGATTGCTGCAATTTAATTTGTGAGTGCAAATATTGAAGTGGTTGATGATCTGTATGTATGATTGTTTCTTTGCCCATTAGGTAATGTTTCCACTTTTTCACACTCTGTACTAATGCATACAATTCCTTATCATATGTGGGATAATTAACTACTTCATAAGTAAATGTCTCAGAATGATAACATATGGGTTTACCGTGTTGCATCAACACTTATCCCATGGCATAGTCACTAGCATCTGTTTCACTCTTAAATGGTTGTTGAAGATCTGGCAGTGCTAGTACTGGTGTTGTACTAATTTTTTCTTTCAAGGTGTCGAAGGCTTTCTGTTGTTTTCCTCCCCACTGAAACACCTTGTTCACTCCTGTTAAATCATGTAAGGGAGCTATAATCAAGGAAAAGTTAGCAATAAACTTTCTCCAATATTGTGCTGCTCCTAGGAAACCCCTAACTGCTATAGCAGATTTGGGTTTAGGCCAGTTCATAATGAATTTGACCTTAGAGGGATCTATCTTCAATTCACCACCCCCTACAATATGACCCAAATAATTTAAAGATGTTTTGCCAAATTCACATTTTGATAACTTCACATAGAAATTTTCTCTTTTCAAAACATCTAAAGTCTGCTTTACATGCTTCAAATGTTCTTCCCATGTTTTACTAAAAACAAGAATGTCATCTAAATATACAATTCAAAATAATCAATAAAAGGTCGGAGTACATCATTCATAACTCTCATGAAAGTGGCAGGAGCATTAGTTAAGCCAAAAGGCATAACCAACCATTCATATAGCCCTTGCTTTGTCTTGAAAGCAGTCTTCCATGCATCTTGTTCTGCAACCCTGATAGCCACTATGCAAGTCCAACTTGGGAAAGTAAACTACTTCTTTCAGTTGATCTAATAGATCATTAATGCGAGGAAGAGGCTAACGATTCTTTATCGTTATTTTATTCAGTGCTCTGTAATCAATGCACATCCTCCATGAACCATCTTTATTTCTCAACAGTACGATTAGAGATCCACATGGTGATCTGCTTGGTCCTATGAACCCTTTATCGAGCAGCTCTTGTGCCTACTTCTTGATCTCTGCATTCTCTAAAGCGGATAACCTATACATTCCGATGTTAGGCAATGGAGCATCTTGCTGCAAATGAATATCATGTACTATTTCCCTTTTGGGTGGCAAATGTTGTAGCTCTGATACCACTTGTTATAGATCTAATATGAAAATGTATGATAATAGAAATAAACCCAAGAATAATAAGAGAGAAATAGATAAAAATGTTTCTTTATTGATATCAAAACCCTTAAGGTAGGGCAATACCATACAATCACTCCTTAAGGAAGGAGAACACTCCACAAGCGATATGCCTGTTCATACAATAATCCTTGACACAATTCCTTCACCCTCTCCATGTGGAGTCTCTAGCCTCTATATAGGCCTCATACATGCAATACCATGGATCATTACCATGGTTCCCTCATACCATCCACTAATACCATGGGCCCATTACATTATTACTAACTACTTGTGATCCCTTACATGATATGGGTTAACCACCTTATTTATTACTATGGCCCATCCCATTATTACATTATTACCTTGGGTACCTCCCTTGATACCCCATATTATCCCCCCTAGGTATATAACATTCTTGTTGTAGCTCTGATACCACTTGTTATAGATCTAATATGAAAATGTATGATAATAGAAATAAACCCAAGAATAATAAGAGAGAAATAGATAGAAATGCTTCTTTATTGATATCAAAACCCTTAAGGTAGGGCAACACCATACAATCACTCCTTAAGGAAGGAGAACACTCCACAAGCGATATGCCTGTTCATACAATAATCCTTGACACCCTCCATGTGGAGTCTCTAGCCTCTATATAGGCCTCATACATGCAATACCATGGATCATTACCATGGCTCCCTCATACCATCCACTAATACCATGGGCCCATTACATTATTACTAACTATTTGTGGTCCCTTACATGATATGGGTTAACCACCTTATTTATTACTATGGCCCATCCCATTATTACATTATTACCTTGGGTACCTCCCTTGGTACCCCATATTATCCCCCCTAGGTATATAACAGATGATTAAGGAAGAGGAGGGAAGCATGCCTAAAGACTCTTTTGCAGTTGAACTCACAAGTGGATCTATTAAGAGGAAGCAAAGGGACACAAGTTTGCAACTACCATCCAATACTTGAGATCATTGAAGACTTCGCATTACTAAGCCATGCAGAGGATAAGAAAAAGCATATCCAAAAAGACATCTAGCACTCAGCAGCAACAGTGACCTGACATTGCCACATCATCAAGCAGTCCATGTCAGTAGTGTCATGTCATGAGTAGTCATATGCCACATCACTATTGTGGACCATGTGTATTGTATTTAAATGTATTGTAAAGTGCAAGTCCAAAGGACACACATGAATATGAAGAGTCATGGAAGTTGAAAAGTCATAGGAAGTTGAACAATCATGAGGGTAGTCAAAGAGTGACAAGGGGGAAGCATCAACCTTTGATTATATTACACGCTCATTATATGAGCACAAGACTTTTCACATTGGCTCCTCCCGCAAGGCATTAGAGAGATCAGCTAGCTCTTTGAGGAGCAAGGAGTGGCACCAATGTCCTCTGCCAGGGCTAGTGATGTACATTGTAAACATGTGTCTTGGAGTTTTTTCTTCATGATGGAATCCTTTTAAGGCCAACACGTTCTTCATGATGGAATCCTTTTAAGGCCAACACGTTCTTCATGCATGGACTATGAATGTTTGTAAGACTATTCCGTGGATGTTTTTATTTCATGTTTACTTTCACATGTACTAAAATAATTGAATTATTTCGGTTATTTTAGTGATTATCTTATTGAGAATATGTTGTAGTTGTTTTTTTCGGTGTTCCATCCTTGTGGATTATTCCTCGAGATACTAGACCGATCTTTCCTTGTTTGTTGGTTGTAACGACCGTCGCATCTATGGTGGACTATTTCGCTCGATGTTAGATGGATCCTTTTGGTTCATGTGTGTTTTTTCATGGGTGGTACTATTACCTCTCACTTAGAAGCTCACTTCATTTCCCCCTTTCCAATAGAAGAACCTCGACACAGTTGCAACTATACACTCACCAGTTACACTTCCCTTGATTTTCGAAGACACCATTGCATCACTCTCTTATGCTGACAGCTAGAGCCAAGGAAAATATTTAAGTATTTGGCAATAAGACCTTTATACCGGATGGGACTCCTACACCAAATGGTGTGAGGTCTAATTGGGACTTCATATCAGGGAGATCCCTTCAATGTTGGTGGGTCCAGCACCATCAACAAGTTCCTATAGGGAAAACATCTCGTCGATAGACATGCCACTCTGGTTGAGGGAATGTATCCTTGTAATGACAAAGAAATGTAGCATGTACTCATCATCATCTTGCAACATTAATGAAGCATCCTCTCCATTCTTGACATTAGGCCCGGAGACGTAACCCACATTGGGTGAACTCCATTATCAATGTGTTTGTGCTTTTTATTTGATAGTCGTCATTATGTTTCATCTTTTCTAAAGCATGCACATGTGGTTATTTTATACTCTTTCATAAGCAATTCTACTAACATCTCTGATGTAAAAGGTCTTGGTTAATTCCGGTAGTTGAAGAGATATGGATCAAGTTTGGTATCAAACCAGTGTTCTCGCTGATGTGAATTTTGAGTGTGAATGATTGAACATGCAACAAGAAAGGAAATGGAGAACAACAGAGATCTCTACGAGGACCTCCTCAGGATGGAACGCATGGTGGACATAATGTATGCATATTATGAGGAGAAGATGGCAAGAGAGGAATGGGAGAACTAGCAGAGGACGATGCTCCATCTACCCCCTCAAGTGTACATTCATCTTCTTCATTTTCTTCTCATCATTCAGATGACGAGATCAATCAAAGCCTTAAGCAGAGAATGTTGAATTTATGAGACTTTTACGAGAACAAAAAGAGAAGCATAGATTGTAGCTTCAACTACGAGCCACGGAAGAGGACTTAGAAAACTTGAAGCGCAACGAAGGCTTAGCAAAGCCATCATCACTTATTCCAGAATCGATAGCTAAGGTAAACAATGTTGATCGTTCTTTAGTTTCATTTTCAGATGCCACTATTTATTTTGGAAACATGGAGGTACCCATTTGAGGAACTGGCATGGGACTCTTTACAAAGATGGGGTATAAAGGAGAAGGACTTGGTGTTAATGGACAAGGAATGACTCAGCCATTGGAGGTTGTACAAAGACCTCGATTTGCAGGTTTGGGATACACTGAAGGAGAGTACTAAAAGGTATCAGAAGCTTCCAGGACATTGTCGAATCCATCAAGGAAAGAGGATGATTGGAACACATAACAATCCTCCCATGATAATGCACATTGCAGAGGAAAAGCGAAGGCAAAACCTCACCGCCAGAATTGCACCAGAGATAGTCAAGAAAGGTATTAAAAGTATTAGTATTCTAAAGTTCATTTTGATTACAAGCATGTTAAAGATGAACAGAAATCATGTCATAGAAAACTATGTGGTTTTTGTGGCTTACATAACCAAGTGGTTGTTGAGTGCTAGAAGAGAATGGCAGCGAGAAAGAGGATAAGGCGTGAAATACCTTCTCCACATTAGGAAAAGAAGAAGGTTAAACAGGTATGGAGGAAGAAGACTTTTTGCAGTCATTGAAACAAAGGTGGACATCAAAGAGCCACATATTGGAGGCTCCACCCAGAGCAGTGCCTTAAGGAAAAAGTGTTTGATACGGGAACCAGTGGGTAAAGATTTTCAACAAGCGAAGCCGCCATAAAGAGATGACCCATTCACTTTGATGAGTGAGAGATGATTTTTTTAGATATAGTAGCTTGTCATGGCCACATTTTGTAAGTCATGCGTTGCAACATAATTGTAAAAGTGATGATGTGATTTATCGCTTATTAAAGCAACGATAATGTTTTGGCCTTTTATTGATAGTGGGGTATTGGTTTCTATTCTGATGTAAACTTGACCAAGGAGTGTGTCTTATAAACTCTTGGCAAGTATGGGGATGTTTGAGTTATGATTGGTCATGTAATTGAGCATGTAGTTTGCAAATATTGTACTACAGGTTTGTAGAGGTTGCAAGTGTCGGCTCATCACTTATGGCTCTGAAGAACAAGGGTGAAGGAGAAGGAAGTGTGGCCTATCAGGACACTTGTGGTGCAGAGAATGTAGCACAGCAAGTGCAGATTATGTTCATGCTTTTGGAGGAACAAAAGCTCCTCAGTGGGGAGGAATGATCCAGGTGGCTCCAAACACTCAGAATTCAACAGTGGCTATGAAAAGGCTCAAAAATCAAAGTTCTTGTATTTCACCCAAAATAAAACCAAATCGTAGTGCTCATTGTCCTAATTCTAACGGTGCAAACAGAACTCAAATCCGAGTTTGTATGCTCAATATATTCGCAAACAAAGTTTGGTCAAACTTGGCCAAGTGGCAGTGACTAACGAGCAACATTTTGACAAAGTACCGGTGCACAGGATCCGGCCGCTGGAATGGACGAATTTTTTGCCTACTTAATTTGTCCACTAACCCTTAAAAACCGGTTAGAAATTTTTCGCTGGTGAGTTATATATATATCTGGGGAGGCAGGTCGCCACACCCAAAAGTTATATATATATATATATATATATATATATATATATATATATATATATATAATATATATATATATAAATGGTTCGGGGCCCGGCTTAACCAAGGCCCATGGAAATTGTAAAACACCACTGCATTAACATGAAGAGGTTGACGCGATTTGAACCCGCACGACCTATCGGCTCGCCCACTCGCCCGCCCGCTAGCGACCCCACTTGGACTGATCGTTAATCGTTTCATACCGCACAATAAAACTTTCAACACCAAAAATTTAACCACCTCCAAACAATCACCAAATAACGACTTGTCGCCATATGTTATGTAACAAACTCGTCCATATTTTATTTAACGCTAAAACAATGTAAGCAGCAAGGTGGGGGTTCAACCTTGGGACCTTTGCCTGCCCAAGTTAACGCTCTACTAATGCACCAAGTGGGCCAACCTTGATCACTTCGCCCAAGCACAAGTATTTAACCTCAGTTTCTCATTCGAATAGGGAAGGAGCGCCAAACGGAACCGGGTGCAGACAGAACCTAGCCAAGAGTGGGCATGTTTTTCAAGGAGAAATATTCCACAGAGTATTCTTTGATGTAGTGAGGAATCTAAAAGATTCCTTAAAGGGTGATTTTTCACAGTGATTTCAACATGTCAATTTTATACTCAAAAGCACAAAATTTCGCAAGGAACGGGATGGTGTGGTTCATTTCCTCATCTGAACAACAGAATTTCAGGCAGTCAGCAGTGAAGAATCTTTACAGAATCTCAGGAATCTAAAATACCCCCTTGGAGGTTGATTTTTGACATAGGCGTAATGATGCCAACTTTATAGTCATTTTTCATAAAATTTCACAAGGAGCACAATGGTGTACTCTGAATCTTCATCCAAACAGCAAATTTTTCGGCCATCTTCAGGAAGGAATCTTTGGGGGAATCTTTGAGATTCCTAAGGGTCCATAATTTGACTGTGTCAGAAAGGGACAAAGTCTATAGTCGTTTGACACGATTTCATGCCACAAATTCAACGGTGCAATCCATTTCGTCATTTGAGCTTTTCATTTTCTGGCCATCCCCGAAAGTGGAGGTAAATGATGCATGCCACGTCTTTCTTCTTATTTGCTCAGATGATATTTTGTTGTTGAAATCCTTGTTATAATTATGTTGAGGGATACTTGTATGCCACGCCATGGGAGAATTTATTAGCTTGTCATGCTGAAGGAGGGCCCATTTGTGTGAGAGTTCCTATAGGGAGAATGACTTATGGGGAGACATGCCACTCTGGTTGAGGGAATTTATCCATGTAATGACAAAGAAATGTACCATGTATTCATCATCATCTTACAGCATTAATGAAGCGTCCTATCCACTCTTGACACCAGGCCCGGAGATGTAACCCACACTGGGTGAACTTCATTATCAATTTGTTTGTGTTTTTTATTTGATGGTCGTCATTATGTTTCATCTTTCCTAAAGCATGCACATGTGGTTGTTTTATACTCTTTCATATACAATTATGATAACATCACAGAAGTAAAAGATCTTGGTTAATTTCGATAGCTTAAGAGATTTGGATAACCTTGGAAGGCTATAAATACAAGTAACTTCTACCTCATTTAGATATCATCATGATACACTCTTCTATCTTAGTTCTTGGCTCGCACAGGTCTGAGGCTCGTTCGTGGAGGGACAAGTTCACTCGAAGGTGAAATTGCAGGCTTTGAAGCTCGCATCTTAGTTTTAGGGTTTTGGGCCACAGTCGTAGGCACAACACAAAACGAAGTCGACTACAATCGCTCACACAGAAGCTCATCTGTGCAACTAAGGCCTTCCATTCACATGTTCAACTCTCTATCCATGCAACTAAGAGTTAGGGTTTTAGAACCGCAATCGCTCGCTTCCCTTAGACCAAATCCGACCCATTTGCTCGCATGCCAAACTTAAGGGTGTGATTGGGTTACTATAGTCACTCGCATGACTCCTCCTTTGTGCGATTGAGACTTAAATGATGGAATCTCACTGGTCTGAATATTTCGCTCACTGACCACAAGGTTCGGAAGTGGATTGCAATAGTGACAGTCCATTACAGACTTCACAGTCATATTTTGAGTATAAACTTTGTTGGGTTCATTTACAGATGTTGTAGTTGTTTTTTCTTATTAGATGCATAAATAAATATATGGATCATTATACTCTCTTTTGTTGAATCATTTGATGACAATCTAAGAAGAAGAAGAATTTGAGAGGGTTTTCTCCATAGTGGGTTTTTCCCTGGTCTTTGACCAATCCTAGTGTCTCTATGTGTGAATGCTTCTCTTCTATTGTTCCTTTATGTTCCACTATATTGATGATTATGCTATTGTTCTTTCTATATAATTGCATATGTTGTTGAATAATTATGTAAATCTAAATAATGTTATGATGTTATGGGATGAACTTAATTTGTTAATGAAGAAATTAAATTATCAAAGCAAAGAACAATATAGCCCTATGAAAAATTAACATGGTATAAGAGTTGGGCTGAAGAAAATTCATGGAGATCACCCCTATGATGACATCATTGATGGAAGCGAGAAGAAGATGGTGGAGACCTAAAAGAATTCTAGGGTATGAAGAAAACTTTAGGAAATTTTTGTATTAGGGTTTGATGGATATTATGAGGTTATGGTTTGAGAAACCTTGGTTTATGGAAAAGATATGAGATATGAAATATAGTATGATCAATGTGGAGATGTTCAAGTACTTGTATCAAATTTTATGAAGCCCTAGATAGGATAGTCTCTAGTAGGCCTAGTTGTTGATAAAGTTGGTTGAAATAGTAAAGGCAACATTGTCATATGGACAATGATGGCTCTTGAACGCTGATTCAAGAGGGAGATGGTCACCTCTCATTGAAGATAATTATTTTTCATGCTCCTTTATGTCCTTACTTTTGTCTATACTTATAGATATGATTATTGTTTTGATCATTACTTCCTGCATGTATATTTGATGCCTCTAACTTCTTGGTAAGATATGATAAGTGGATCCTTCTTGAGTATCATGGCTAGTGCAAGAAGAGGAATTTGATGAAAAGGTGACAAAGTGCTACAAGTTGTCTATGTAAAATAACAAGATGCACAGGTATTTGAATACTACAAGGTATGCATGGTATATTATTTCAGTGGTAAGTTTCAGCTACAATATTGATACAAGGTAAGCCCTAAGGTATGATGAGAATGTCTCCTTCACAAATGGCTCATGCATATGAAAATGATTTGGATTCATGGCTCTTATGATGAAATGATGCACTTGGCTTTGAACAAATATCTTACCTTTTAGACTTGGTGAATTTCTTGATTCTATGAAGCTTCTTAATATTGATCTTTGATATATTGTTATACTTTATGTTTGGTTAACATCTATCATTTTTTATATCTTAATCCCATGAAGAAGGCTAGCACCTTGAATCTAGTAGATGGCAACTTGATACTATTGATATTGTTTGTTGAAAGCATGGTAGCCATGATGATAGAAGTGTAACAATGAGATTGATATTCAAGATCCTTTGTTGACCATTGTTATGCTTTGATGTGCTTAGTAATTATGGCATATGATAAGATTGAATGCCCTGCCTTGATGGATTGAGTGATGTTGTGATCATGATTCTTGAAGTATACTTCTACTAGCCATTTGACACTAACCCTTGACGAAAGATTGATGTAATAGTCAATTATTGATGCTAACATATATGATCATGATGAATATGTGATATAGTTTGACTTTATGATCTAACAAATCTACTGATGCATGACAATATTATGGACAGGTTGATGACTTGAATAATGTCAATTCTAGGATAACATTGGTATGTTCTATGCTTTAGTGCAATTTTACTTCAATTTCTTTATGAGCCCGCTATCAATTTCAGTTTAGCAATCACATAAACATGTAAGTAAAATGTTCATAGCACATAAACATTAACAGTAGAAAACAAACCAAGACAAGAGAACACAAGATGTGGCACCGGCCAGGGACAAACCCCAATGTGGGGAAACCCTTGATCAAATCTTCTTTTAGTCTTCAATAGTTCAGTAAAGAGAAATAGTACAATTTACAAATTCTGATAATTTATAACAGCAACAAAAGAGCCCTAACTAGAAAAGTCAATGTTGGTCAACAAGAAAGATTTGACCTCCAAAACAGCTTGGTCAAACCCAGTGAATGCAACCTCCAACAGTCCTCTGAATCAGGCCAAAAATAGTCCCAAGAATCATAGTCAAACTTGGTCAACGCAAAAGTCAAACCTACAGTCAACACTAGTCAAACAGTACGGAATGCCTCAATTTCTATGCCCAGAAATGCAGCCTGCCCAAACAGAGATTTCCCTCACAACAACGCAGTCATACAAGGTCAACATTGGTCAAAGTTAGCGTCTTGAAATTTCGCCATCCTGAAATTTTGACCTCCTGAAATTTCAGCAACCTAAAATTTTGGCCTCCTGAAATTTCAGTCGAATCTAGTCAATGCCAAAAATAGAAAATGACTATCTTCTTCTTCGCACGTGTGGAGAGGTTGCACAGAAATCTGTACAAAATCATGTGAGGAGAGAAAGATGTCTGAGAAGTGAAGTGTGTCCAAATGAGGATGAGGCATCATGTATTTATAAAAAATGTTGAGGATGAATAGATGTGATTGTTGGGCTTATGAGCCTACATAAGTTTGTTGGTTGACCTTGACAATTTGTCCATAATCAAAATAAATTCATAACCCTATTTGTACATGTCAAAGTCTGATGATCTCTAAATCAATCCTACACCTCTCGAAGAGAGAAATCCAAGCAAAATAGCAATTGTCATAAATAAGATGACCCGTGTGGAGTTTGGCCCTAGTTGCCAATTTTAATAAATAAAGATGACTGAAGTGGCTTCCCATTCAGAGGGAGAATCTCTCCATAAGATCCTTACTCCTATTATCTATATAAAACATTATTTAATGCTAAAATATAGTTTATGGGCATGAACAGACAAATATCTAACATTGTTGGTCTGCAACAAAGTTCTGACCTAAGAAGTGAGAGTCTTCTCCTACTCTAAGCCTCAATCTAACGGAAATAATATTATGAGTGCGACTGTAGACTCCCAACTGCCCGCAAGGAAGGCTAGGGTGCGACTATCCCTGTTGGTCACAAAAATTAAGTTTTGTGCATGAAATCAGATGTTCACATAAAGTATTCCAATCCTATGGACATGGAGTATACATCAGAAAGGTCAATGAGCAGGGAAGTTTGAATGTTTTACTATAATGTGAATATGTTGATTGAACTTGTGTTTACAGGTGACTGCGATATGCATATAGCTATTTCATTATGATTTAATAATTGAAGTTTGTGCTGCAAAATTTTAACATGATTTCATTGATAGATATAGATGAGCAATGTTTGAAGCTTTGACATGATGCCTAATAATAATGTAGAGTTTTGACTTGATGCTGAGATATGTTTTGGACTATAAATCTCTCTATCATAGCAAATTTGAATTTGAGCTTATGACTAATGATTTGATTTTACGACTAATGATTTGCCTTGATGACAATGTTATGTGGGCATAGTGACTTTCAGTAACTAATATTGGTATCCGATAATGGTTTTGTATTGGCCTCCTTGATTGAAGTATTGACAGTTGTGATGTAGTATGAAGATGGAATCTGCATGACTTATTCTTAATATATGCATTTTCATCTAGTAACTTATACTATGACCATGAGGATGACTTGATAAAGTTTGGTTTGGCATTGCTTATGACAACTTGTTGACATGATAATAGATGAAGTCATCACTTGATGAGAGCTCTAACTATCACCCAGTCTAAAGAACTTGATACAAATGATATTGATGAGTTTGATATTAGTTTTGATATGACATCATTGATTGGTGTAAGGCTAAGAATAATGCTTTGGTAAAGTGTTATGTTTGCAGAAAGCTTTGTATGAAGCAAGATCCCTAATCTAGATATCTCTGCGTTGACAGTTATCTGAAGAAGCCAAGAAGATGTGTCGATCCAAACCTCTACTTCAAAAGTGTACTAAGGTATGACTTTGATTTTGAATTTGGTTGTATATGATGATGGTCTATTATTGATAGGAAATGAACCTATGATGATCAAAGTAAGAGATGGCTTTTGAAGCTCAAAATAACTAATCATGGCATTATGAATCAATTTATGAAGTTGATAAAAGAAAATATATATTGCGAAGCTATTGTAGAGTTTTTGGAAAGTGGAAAAGCAAATCCTTGGACACTCCGATTGAATTTCAAGAAGTTGTCAAGAGATATTGTTGAACTTAACTTAAGAATTGATGTTCCGTTTTGAACACCCATCTGTATATATATATATGATGTGCATAAAACCTAAGCAAATTCATAATTGAGTCACTTCAAACACATTGAGTTTCCGCCAAGCATCCTTCGAGACACTGACATGGGATGATCAATTTTTTTATTTGAGATATTCACTCTATGATATGTGACTACTTGGATGTGTTGATGATGATTAGGATTGTTATTGATGAGATGAGCACATTTGAATGTTACCTTAGTATGAGATCTGCCATGATATTTTTGGATGAAAAGTTCGTAGCACGACGAAGGTTGAGTGCGATATTGCTAGCATGGCTAGTTGTGAGGAAGGATGAAGAAGCTCCTTAAAGAGTCGTTTGAACAAGTTTTGGATATGACATGAATACATTGTAATGACAAAAAGTGAGAACCAATTGAGAAAGAAACATGCATATAGTTGGGACTAAGTTACCTTCATATATTGAGACAGTGTTTTCGTATGAGACAAGCTCAGGGTTGTGGTTTGCACCTCCTTTAGAGGGAGGATGACTATGGTATCCTTTTTGTGATGTGTGTGTGTGTGTATTCCATTATGATATTTGATTTGATGTCCTGTATGAAAAGGAGATAGTTTTATTGAGACATGATGATTGTGGTTTGCACCTCCTTTAGAGGGAGGATGACTATGGTATCCTTTTTGTGATGTGTGTGTGTGTGTATTCCATTATGATATTTGATTTGATGTCCTGTATGAAAAGGAGATAGTTTTATTGAGACATGATGATTACCAGATATGAGTACGATGGTATGTCGTCGATCTATAGAGAGCATTGTTGATCAAGGACACTAAGCTAGTTCTTCCCCCCTATTTGTGCTCTCAAGGTGAGGAATTGATATAGACAGCTCCTGGGTTGAAGGAACTCTGAATTATAGAGTATCACCTCTATGTGTTACCCATAGGGTTGGAGTAGTAGCTCACCCTATTTTGGTCTTTGCAAAGTATACCTTAGTTGGAATCATACCCACAATTCTGGGTTGTTTGGATTGTCCCTCCCCATCTGAGCAATGGGTTGAGGCTTGGAGGCGTGTGATCCTTACCTCTCGGTAAGTCGGGTATCTTGTCCAAGCTCGGATTATGATGCAGGTGTTCTACCACATTGCTCTTAAAGGTCATTGTTGGGAAGATTGGTATGCACTAAGATGGATTGAGTAGTAGCCCTCCAATATCACCTATTGTTCGATATAGGGTTCTAGTAGTAGCTCCCCCATGAGATTTCAAATTGAGATTGAGATCCCCGATGTGGTTCAGGTTGAGAGGTGCTCCCTGATGATATGCTCTTTGATGATGATGTGAGTTGTAGATTCAGCTCCCCACTAATATCCTCAGGTAGTATCCAACTTGCAGATATTTCGAGTAGTAGTCCAATGAATAGAGAGTGGTAGTCTAGGGTCCTTTCGATGACAAATTCTTCTTTGTTTAGATTCGAGAACATTCAGCGTATGAGCAAGGACAATCAAGAAATAAGAAAGAAGAATTGAGATGATCAGTGATGATAGGAGATGATGAGATACTTGAGATTGGATATGATTTGATGAGGGAGTGTTAAAATATGCAATTGCAGTAAAATTCCACTTTGGACAACTCACGTGATAGAGATAATGACTGCATTGAATTCCTCTTTTCGAAGGGACCAAAATCAACCTAAAGATCACTCAAAACGGATAAGGAAAAGTGTACTTATGAAGAAAAGCCCACATATGCATATTAACAAGGTCAGCCCTAAAGCAAAATGGGCACCCCTTGAAAGGCTATAAATACAAATGACCTCTACCTCATTTGGACATCATCATGAGACACTCTTCTATCTTGGTTCTTGGCTCACACAGATCTAAGGCTCGTCCGCGGAAGAATAGGTTCTCTTTGGGGTGAAATTGCAAGGTCCAAAGGGTTTTGGGCCACAGTTGTAAGCACTGTTGTCATTCTGTGTTTTTTAGGTTGAAGGAGTAAACACATAGAATAGCATCAAAACCACTTCGGAAGCCGGAATCTAACCCTGCCAACTTCAGAGAGGGATCTCTCTATAAAATTTAGTGCAATTTTAGGCTGGTTATTACTTACCGATTGTTTTGATTGAATTGTTTGGTTGATTAAATTGTTATAATTCCATTGGCCCATGGAGTCTAAAGATTAACTGGATCTACATCAAATTTTGGAGTTTCACAGGGTAAGCTAGGTTGCAATAGTTGGATCTTTCAGAATTTTAAATGGATTATGAAATAGAAGAAATATAAAATTCAGTAGAAACTAAGCAATGAAAAATTCCTTAATTTGATTTCAGCATAGAACATATAAATTACTAACATCGAGAATAGGGTGTTATGTATAACATATCATATTCATCACAAGTTTTGTTATGTAATTAAGCTTTTCAAAAATGACAGAGAAATGAAACAATGATTAAACACAAAAACTAAAGAAAAACATCAACATTTCGTACACCACATGAATCCTATGAAGAATGTCATTGTATTATTGATGCTTCTAGCAACTGGAAAATTACAATTCGCAGAAGAAATTATATTTAACAATCAACATCTATTACTTCAAACTATGAATATTTATACAAATTCTAAACTAAAATATCTTGAAAAAATATCAAGAATTGTTTACAAATATCTCAAATTGTCTTACACAAATAGAACTAAAATATAGGACATTTAAAACTAATGGATCTACTTGGCACTATCTTTTTGTATTGTTGGTGACAAAGAAGAGCAATTTGAATTTGATAGCAACTCTTATTTGATGAGGTGGCCTCCAAGTCACTAACTGTCTTTGAGCTTTTTCCTCCCGAAATTCTGAAAAATAGGGTCCAATCATACCTTTGAAGATATCAATCCGAGCTAGCTATTCGAAAATTGAGAGAGGTTTTTGTAGATTAGCATCTGATGAACAAAAAGCTCCTCCAGTTTACCAAAATTCATTTCTAATTATCCACAATATGCTTTACCAAAAAGTGACTAAAACATGACATTGCACATTCGCAAAAAAAAAGGCTAAAATGATGAGTGAATCTCCCAATCCTTGATAGTTGTGTGAAAAATGAGATAGGATTTTGTATCTTGGCATATTAGGAACCAAAACATTGTCCAATTCCCAAGATTCATCTCTGATTATCCACAATATGGTCTACAAAAAGGTGACTAAAACAGGAAATTTGTGGAAAATATGTCGTCAAATAATCATTAGCATTTCCCAAACCATAATAGTTGTTAGAAAACTGAGAGTGGTTTTTGTACAAGTGGATGTTTGCAACAAAAACCTCTTTCAGTGTTTGAAAATGAGTTCTCAGTTGCTTGTAAACCATGTTTGAAAATATTGTTTTGTATAGGGAAAAAACATAGTTTTACTTGGCCATGAAACGGACATATGACATAGAGGCAAGAGGTGAAATGGAGGTGGGGTATAATGTGGAGACACATGGTTGGAGGAAAGATTATTAGGTGGAAGAATAAGAGTGTAGGATGAGGAGGGAAAATGGTGAGGAGGTTGGCGGTTTCAGAGGGAAGTCAAAGCGGAAAGCAAGTTGTGAAGGTGGTACCAAAATGGCGAGGTGATGACACGTAGAGTGGGTCCAACAGGGAGGAGAACAGCTTTTCGGAGCCCTCCCCCTCTTCCTGCCCGCAAGTAAAGGTAGGATGGCAAGCGGAGGACAAAAAACCCTGTTGACCATTGATCTGACAAAGTGATGATCAGGTGGTTGGATGGTGCATGGGACTTGACCACAAGCAACAAACTCCTTTTATCGTTTTCAGCCCTTATGACGAGCAGAAAACTTTGGTTATAATACATAAGGCCTCTGAACTTTGGATAGAGACATAATGAACTCAAATATTAGGATTTCATGTAAAATTAACCATATTTTATCTTTTTGACCCTTTCTTGGAAATAATTTGGAGGATGAAATATTATTTACAACATTTCAAATATAATAATCATCGACTATACTCAAGTGATCGTATAAAAATTATAGGACCCTAACAAGAACAACACAAGACAAAGTCAACTACAGTCGTTCACACAGAAGCTCATCCGTACGACTGGAGCCTTCCAGTGGCACGGACAATTCTCCATCCATGCGACTGGGAGTTAGGGTTTCAGAATCACAGTTGACTGCTTCCCTTAGACCAAATCCAACCATAGTGGCTTGCATCATAGGCTCAAGGGTGGCACTGGGATACTATAGTCGCTCGCATGAATCCTCCTCCGTGCGACCAAGATTTAAATGATGGGATATTAGTTGTCTGAATATTTCACTCAATGACCACAAGGTTCGACAATTCAGTGTAAACAGTGACAGTCTATTACATGCTTCAAAATCATATTTTGAGTATAAACTTTGTTGGGTTCATTTATGGATGTTGTCATTGTTTTTGTTTATTAGATGCATAGATAAAGATATCGATCAATGTACTCCCTTTTATTGATTCATTTAATGACAATCTAAGAAGAAGAAGAGTTTGAGAGGGCTTTCCCCATAATGGATTTTGCCCTGGTCTTCGATCAATCCTGGTGTCTCTATGTGTGAATGCTTCTCTTCTATTGTTTCTTTATATTTCATTGCATTGATGATGATGATATTGTTCTTTCTATATAGTTGCATGAATTGCTAAATAATGTTGTAAATCTAAATCATGTTATGATGTTATGGGGTGAGCTTGATGTGTTGATGAAGATATCAAAGCAAAGAACAATATAGCCCTAAGAAAAATTAACACTCCCTAGGTATCATCTCTCTGTGATTTTGGATTAATATTTGGTGCTTCAATCCTTATTGTGTTTCCCCTATAGCATTGGGTCGACCATCTAACAAACTTAACTATGCAGATGCAGAACGTATGACATATTTGGTGTGATTAGAGAGAAAAAATCTTAATCTAATATCACAATGATGTGTTAAACAATGAGTGTTTAGCACTAACCATATATACCTATAATAGATTAATCATGAAGCCGAGGTTGATTGGTTTCCAAACCATTTTTGGTATCTGTGTAGCGAAAAGCAATGGATCGTGTATATGTCTATAAAATTGGTAGATTGTCGAAATAAAAGTCATATTAGCCCTCCTCTATCGCATATAAATACAAGTCAAGACACATTACTTGGATCATCACATCAAGCATCTCTCTCTTCTCTCCATTGGTTCGTACATCTAAAATATTACAGGTTCTCTTCACATGTGCGAAGGAGGAGCCTCTCCTTTCTATTGACCGAAGTTTGATTTCTATTTGGGATGATTTGACATTTGTTGACCGAGAGGATTTTGACTTGTCTTGACTTGTTTTAGACCTATTCTTGAAGGCCGAGTTGACTGGCACATAGATTGAGATTTTCTAAATATATTTGACCTTTGTTGATCGCAATCTTTGACCACCATTGACCGCAAGAAATTTTTGATTTTCACTGTAGTGTTTCTCTCTCTTTTGACTGAGTTTTGTTGATTGTTTTGGTGAGATTTTACCGATCTTTGAAAGCCAAATTTAATGTTACTTTCACCAAGTTGAGTGGAGCACTTTGATTGTTGACTTATGAACTAGTTAGGGCATATTTCACTGAAGTTGACTTTGATATAATTGGAGACCTTGACTTTGACTAGATTTAACTTGGGACAAATTTAACTATTGGCTCATCATTTGATATTGGTTGGTTGATTTTGTTGGATAGTCAAAGGATTGAATTTGACTTTTGGTTGATGAATTACATTCTGTTGAACATTTATGATAATCTAATAAGAAGAATTTGAAAAGGTTTTCCCCATTGTGTGGATTTTCCCTAGTCTTTGACCAAATTTGGTGTCACTTGTTATTGCTCTTGATTGTCTCTTATTGTCATTGCATTCACTGTTCTATCTACAATTGTTGTTTATCATTGGAAGATTAATTGATTGCTAACTGAAGAAAAAGAACTAGGCTAAAGTGATTGTAACATCATAGAACAGTGGAAAATTAACAGCCTGTAGAGTGTTGGAGCCAAAATGAGAGATTGGAGAAAAGAAATACACTAACACATTGACTTTAGTTGTTGTGCAATAATGCACCTGTACCAAAGTCTTTTGCGTAGTGCAATGAAGTGCGCTCTTGAATAAGTTAGAGATTGTGTTGTTTACAAGTTAGACAAAGAGTTTACATGAGCAAATCTTCTAGTGGTGATATATATATGTAGATGTGCAAGTGCACATGACAGAGTTATCTGCTGAGGACAAAGTATGTATTGTTGGCATTCATACATTATATGTCGTTGTCATCATATATTGTAGTTTCAATGCTTTATTAGGAGCATTGAACATACTAAGTGTAGTGGCTACTTGCATAAATTCTTATTCATGAGTATGTGCCCTATATACTATTATTGATATATGATTTCTCGCAAGGTTGTGCTTACTTCTAATCACAAAGGTCTATTGTTGAAGCTATTAAAAATGACAACGTGTTGATGATGACTTTTACTAAACTAAGGGTGAGACTTTCATTATTGGTGTGCATTGATGTCAAGTCTGTGTACTTGAGTGCAGAGTCATCACTGATCTTAGCACATATTGATGCATGTTGATGAGATGTATACATGATTTCGGTTAGAGTTTATATGGAGATATATTGTTGCTAGGAATCTATAGTGTTGATTTGTATTACCAATGTTGTTATGAATGCCACTAGGGTTTATCATTGGATATACATGTTGAGGAATAGTAGATTTGTATGCTAAGAAAAGAAGGAAAGTTGATGTATTAAGCAGGCTATTTGTTAGTGAATTTTTCAAAATATGCTCCTATGGTTTCCACATTGTAGAGATCCTATTAATGCCATTGTTATGACAAATGGACAAAAGCAAAGGCAATACAATAGTGTTAATGACAACAATGGTTAAATAATGATCATAATATCAAGTGTGGTGGCTAAGCAGCATATTCATTGTAATCTATCTTCTGCAACTTTAAGTTGGCAAGGTGGTGCAAGGCGAAAAGTGAAGTATCCCTTCTTTAGGAACCTGAAGACACTTTAGGGCGGCAAGGTGGTGTTAGGACCACAGATTGATACTAGCAGGGTGTTCAAGCATTATTTTAGTTACAATTGATAAAACCAGCGTGATGGGGCATCATTTTAATTGGAGATGATAAAAATAGGCAGTTGGAGCCTCCTCTTAATCATTGTTGGAGAATCTTGGAAGGTGAAGCTTCTAGTTGATGTAACTTTTAAGACATTGAAAATAATTCAACGGTTTTCCCCTAGAAGGGTTTGCACCTAAAAAAAATTGTGTATTATATACGATGTTATGGCTATGAATAAAATATTGATTCATCCCCCCATCAATATTGGTGAATATCCCAATGTACTTAAGCACTAAATTTGTGTTATATACACAACCAAATAAAATGAAAAAAAATGTTATATACGAGGGAGGGAGGAGCAAGAGGGGTTATATATCACCCTGATGAAGAAATGAAATTATGTATGCTTAGGGATTGGGGATCGTTACAAATAACCAAGCGAAATTCTTAGCCTTATAGCAAGGGCTAGAAATGGTTATCTCAAAGAAAATATAGCATTTGATGGTATTTAAGGACTCTATGATAGTCATCCAACAAGTGAATAAATTAAAAGGGACCTTTGGCAAGGATGAATCATCAATTATGGAGAGGATCAACAAGCAAATTGGAAAATTTGAGATCATTAAGTTTTATCATAAAATGCATATGAAAGCCAAAATGGACGCTTTAACTAACAAAGGCATCTCATTGGATCAAGGGATCTGTGCCCAATGTTATCAGGCATAAGATTTACTTGGTTGTGGGAGGAAACTCGCTAAAGAAACCTTCAAACCGCTTTGGGATTGAAAGTTGGCCCTTCAACCTGGATAGGATTTCTCCTTAAACTCTAATACTCAAGGTCATTGTAGTAGTAGGTCATTGATATGCTCATTGGCTAGATTTTACTTGTAACAAATGAATTTGGTTTGGAAAGAAAAGGAAAAGGACCATTGGGCATGGAGTCTCTCACAGAAATAAATACTTGCCAATCTCAAGTTACATAAACATCTCTAAACAAAGGCAAGATAGTTTATGATTTCTTTGATAGATTATTATCAAGGAATAGTAGAAGACTATAGAAAATAAACATCAAAACAAAGCATTGAGATTTCTGCAATGATATTTAAGCAAAAAAAAACAATTAAGCATTTGAATAACATGAATCTAAGAAATTCCACACGCAATCTAATTCATTAGGCTTAATCCAAATACTGAAGAATAATGTTCAAATGTGTGGCTAATGAGAAAGTAAACACAGTGGAAAAACAGACAAGAAACCATTCATACATGAATCTATGAAACTGCACATATAAGATTGCTTATAGAAAAATATATTAATCTCGAAGTCTACAGCAATCCACAGTTTTTCCAAAATTTATGAACCCTTGATTCTCTTTCATAATCAGCTTTATAGAACATTTACAAACTGTATCCATGTTTTTAGAAAACTTTAATTACCAAGTCTCAAATATCTACGTAGATCTCTAGCTAGGATTAGATACATTGCATAAATATTTCTTTGATGTACTATTTTATTTAGTCATAAAACAAGATACGATGTTATATCTGGAAGCTGAGTTATAACTGGAAATTTGGCTGAAATTAAAGACAAAATCACTTGTTGATATCCTGCAATGAAATCTGGAAATGCTTCTATCTTATCCCACAAAATATGCTTTGTCTTTGTCATAACAGCAAAATCACCTCGTATCTAAGTCTGGAACATCAATATTGCCACTTTGGAGCATCATCATAAGCTTTATATGCTCCAAACTCCTTGTCACTACCTCAAAAACATAATTTTCCCGCTCATTGATAGATTAATTAGCACATAACTTATCGGCATAAAATCCGTGAATTGTTGCCAAATTAATTGTCAGTGCTCGAACGAAATAGAACAAAAATAGCACTAACAATTTAACTATTAGTGCTTTGTCAAAAGGCTTGCAAAAGGAATGTTAAGAGATTAACCATTAGCACTATGACAAAACCTTACTTGAGCTTATCCGCAGCCTCCAGCAAAAGATCTACACCACTCGATTTCCCTTTCTTAATATGTCTGGCCTTGGGGCCAAGTTCTCTCCTCCTTTGACCTTTGTGCTTCTTAGAGCTAGAAGCCATCTCCTTGTTTATCATTAGATCCCTTAAAGGTGTGCCATCCACCTCAATCACTTGATTTTCCCAACCTAGGGTTCTGTTGGAGTTTAAACTTAAGCCTCATTTTGTTTATTGGCCTAGCATGAGGCTTTCTTACACCCATAAATTTCAGCGAGAGTGTGTTCATTTAAAATCTCCCTTTCCTTTGTCTCAGGCTGACCCTTCCCTATTTCAGTAGGTTGATCCTCTGCAGCTTTCACATGTTGTTCTAACAACTCAAGGGATGGCTCTCGAGAAAGAGATAGGGTTTTTTCTTCTGCAATCATTTTACGCTTTCTTGTGTAAACCTTTTTAAACTTCAAACTTGAAACAGGGCTTTTTGTTTGCTTGGTGAGGAAGACTTTTCTTTTGCTTCCGGTTTGAACCAAAGAGGTTCCTTGTTCTTGGATCTTAGATGTCTGGGAAAGGTTCCTTTGTTTGTTCTTCTTGCTACTGGTTTTTGACTTCAGAAAGACTAACTCTACGAATCCCCCAAAAAAACAAGAAATACTCCCAAGTTCTATTAACTTCCTTCAAATCATTGACAATTAACATGTTAATCAAGCTCTTATGGAAACATAGTGAACGGATTCATTTGGTTTAGCCTGAATCCTTGCTGACATCTTTTTCAGACTCGTAAGCAAAAAGAAAATCATGTTCATTCTAACTTGTCCAAAAAAATATGAGCAAGGAATCTGACGTGATACATGCTAACTCTGTTGAAGCATCCCTTGTGCGTAAAATAAACTCGAGTTATCCTCCAGATTTGGTCCCATTCAATTTTGAACCAGGATCTCTGCACTCCCAAACGCCATGGCTTGTCTTTGTGTTCATCCTTCAAAAAGAAAGTGATATCAATACCTGCTAAAGTTAGATTTTTAAACCATTGATCCCCGTCCATCGGGTGGCCTATGGCCTCTGCAATTGCTTCCTTTGTAACTAGGAAGGAGATGCCAGCAATGCTGACCCCCTAACCATCAAAACCTCTGCAAACGCTCGAACCACTCCATCATGAAATCCATCACACCTTAAACAAAACCCTCCCAATATGCTCATTAAAACTGCTATCGAATTTTTGGGATGGTTTCGAGAGCTTCAGTACCTTCAAGCTCTCCTTTGTGCAGTCAGTCGCCTTCCCCCATAAACCCTAACACTCGGAAACAAAAACTTTGGAAGAAAAAACAAGATTTCTTTCACGCATATGCAGGAAACTTTAACTGATATTTTACCTCAAAAGGAAATAATGACATTACATGACAATCCTGCAATGGTTCCCTTCACATGCAATTTGGGGTTTAGAAAAGATTGGTGGAAATAATAAAGAATAGTATAATTGCAATCATGCATTCATGCCTCGATCATAACATCACTTTGATAATGATTATCACTCTTTAGCGACAGAAATTTAAACAAATTTTCATTTTGGAGAAAATAAATAAGATGTCATACAAATTAATTGATCAATGCCATTTGTCAAATGGAGATAGGTTGTGTGAAAAACATATATGTCAATGCTCACTTGTCCAGAAATTTAAATCCTTGCTAACATTTTATTCGTACCTTCGTTTCAATTTTTTGAGATAGCACTGCTATCAACGTGCCTAAATTTTTTAATTAGAACTTAAAACCATTGAACCCTCTAGTCAGAAACCAAAATGTGATAACACCTAGGAAAAACGAAAATTGTACATTTAAGCCTTTGCCATAATCATTGCAATATCAAACCAGGCACATGGTGGATTGAGCATTATAAGAATGCGTAAAGGATTAATGGGATCTTAGGAGTCCCTTCATTTACACGCCAGAGTTTGTAAATGTGCAGATGAAGAACAATGGCTCTTATTAAATGATGGTACCTGGACTCCAAAACAAACATGATGGAGGAACAAATATAACTTCAAGTATGGGAATAGTTGTTGGCCAAGAGCCAACCCCAGTGATTGCAAGGAGATGTGGACATAAGCCTCCATTAATTTGATTTTGGCATACTTTATCTCTAGCTCAGTAATGGAGACAATATCAATCTCTAGAAATAAAGAATCAGGATGAAGATTAATGGAAAGTGGCATTAATGTGGATAATCTATTTATTAATGGTCGTGAGTGGAAGCAAGATATGAAGAGAGTGACAAACGCAAGCAGCATAAATCATAAGACATGTCGAGTCTCTCTCCGTGGTGCAATGGTTCAAGTATGGATAAGTCACCCAACTGGTGAAAATTCTAGTGGGCAAGCACCTAAGAAAATGGAAGGTGTGTTGCAGAACAAACAGCAACGTGCAAGAGAATGTTGACATAGCAAGCCCGCCTAACTACATGACAGCCACCATGGAGCACATATTATCTCTGTTGAAACGTCCAAGGGTGAATGTTGGCATCTAGGAACTAGGCTCAAATGTCTCATTAACCAAAAAATTGTTCTTCAGGTCAAGTTAGAAACGTTGCAAGTCAAGGTGGACGTGATGGACCTTTGTCTGGAAAAACTTGAAGCCATAGTCCAAAGGGTATAAGAGGATGTCAAGGTGGGATTGGAAACCAAGAAGAACTGGGATCTCATTAGCCTAATGTTCCTAATCAGTTAGAGCACAAAGATGAGGCATATGTTGAAGATTGTTGAAGGGTCGACACCTGTAGGCTAGTTTATTTCTCTCTATGACATGTATTGCAAGTATATACTCATTCTAGATGTTTCTTCTAAGGATAGTTTATTTCTCTCTATGACATGTATTGCAAGTATATACTAGTTCTAGATGTTTCCTAGAAGATTTTCAAGCATAATCAGTTTAGAAATAAAGTAAGGAAGTAGAAACAAAAGTGTTTTTTGAATTGGTAAAAAGCCAGAATTAGAAAAATCAATTGAATATGTAAAAGGACATAGCCTTGAAACCAGTTTAATATAAATACAAATCATAACCTTGAAACCAGTTTGATATAAATACAAATCACAACTGATTTGTTGAAAAAAAAAATGTTGTATACACAATCCAAAAAAATAAAAATGCTCAAACTTAATTATATTAAGTGTAAACTGTTTTGTTGTAAAAAAATGTTGTATACACAATCCAAAAAAAATATGCATGCTCAAACTTAATTATATTAATTTACACTTTATATTTGTATTATACACGAATATAATAATCATATGGAAGATTATTAACGCCTCTGCCAATACAATTCTACAATTTTGATATTTAAAACATACATATACATGGGTTAAAATAACATTCCAAATTATTTGGAAATAACAATTTAATTTTAAACCACATTAAAAATACAAAATATAACCAAAGAGATGATCAGTGTAGTTGCCCTCTGACATGGTAACATGGTTTTGATATAAATACAAATCACAACTGTTTTGTTGAAAAAAAAAATGTCGTATACACAATCCAAAAAAAATAAAAATGCTCAAACTTAATTATATTAAGTGTAAACTGTTTTGTTGTAAAAAAATGTCGTATACACAATCCAAAAAAAATATGCATGCTCAAACTTAATTATATTAATTTACACTTTATATTTGTATTATACATGAATATAAATAATCATATGGAAGATTATTAACGCCTCTGCGAATACAATTCTACAATTTTGATATTTAAAACATACATATACATGGGTTAAAATAACATTCCAAATTATTTGGAAATAACAATTTAATTTTAAACCACATTGAAAATACAAAATATAAGAGATGATCAGTGTAGTTGCCCTCTGACATGGTAACATCGTTTTACATAACAGGATTAATCATGAACTATCAACCCAGCTTAGATATACATAATTTCATATTAATGAAATCAAAATATTTTTAACATGTCTCCTTTCAACTAGTAAGTTTGAATATATTTAGTTGCTCAATTTAATTTTCTATTAATGAAACTGGAATATCTTTTAAGATATGTCGGTTTTTAACTATTCTTTCAACTACTAACTATTCTTGACATAATTTTGTATTAAGGAAATTGAAATTATTGTTTAAGCATATATGTTTTCTTTCAAAATTTATTTTTTATTTGCCATCCTTCATGTCTTTTTACCAAATTTCTGTTTAATTTGACATCCTACATATCATTTTAGATTCGGTTAAAATCGTTGTCAAACAAATAGATAATGATACTGGGAAATCACTATATTTTCTCTTAGAATTATATTTTAGTTAACCATCTTCAAAATTCCAAATTCCATGATGACATCATTTTTTCTGAAGATTATCTTTACCAAATTTGCCTAAATACTATTGTTGAACTCAACACGCAATTGAAAATGCATATATTTGTGAACTTATCGACCAAACTTGTTCCAAAACATTTTCTCATGTACAAGAGGCATGGAGTTTAGGCACACATTCATTTTCAGATAACATATAAATGGGGCTCTCTAATGTAACGAGCATAAAATGTAAGATGGATAAAACATGGTAATTTATCACAAAATTTCCAAGCTGATGACCCAGAGATACCAGATTAATAAAGATTTATTAACAAATGTTCCCCAATGTGCAAACTCATCTAGATTCTACCATTGAAAACCTGTACTGTGCAACTGTATCTCAATAAACAGCAATTGTCACCATTATATCAATATGCAGTAACAGACGATTAAAACACACTGAAATCTGAAGGTGAAATTTACATATTCTCTAAATCACAATTGCGACCATTATCTCAATAGGTAGTAATAGTCACCATTAAAGCCAGACCTTGATATTTAAGAATTCTCTAAATGGAAATGTCACTATTATCTCAATGCAGTTATAGTAGCCATTAAAACCACACCAAAAGAATGCAGACTGAGTTGTAAAAACTCTCTGCAACAACCCACACAAAAATGTACTCAAAAAATTGGTAAAAGCTTCAGACTTTTAGCGACACTTTGGAAAAAGAAATCCATGGGATAGTTATGCCTCAGATATGAATTCCCTCCTGTCCTTTTATGGCTCAGTTTTCACAATAACAAAGAAATTGGGAGTCCAACTTAATAACGGGAGTCCAACTTAATAACCACATAAAGGAATTCTACATGTGAGACGACCCCTATTTTATATTTTGTGCTTCTACGTTTTCATGCTGGTTTCTCTCTAATCTGTAATACCAGGCACATTTTGCGCTTGTACTAAAAGTGTCTTTAATATGTACCCAGAAACAGAGATTGGAGAGTTTTTCAATGGCGCTTCTCCTTACCAATCGGGTTGAACAATGAATTTCAATCTTTATCCCTAATAAAGGTTCACAAGGTCCAGCACTCAAACCTCAAGAACTGGTGTATTAAAAGAATGATTATTTCAACGACCATATCTATATTCGAAATTGTCAAGACTACAGGTCTCTATATATTCAATATTTTTTCAACGTGAACCCACGTAATCTGTAAGTATTTGCAAAGAGCAATTTTACAGAAAACCGTAAACGAAAGGAGTAATTTTCAATAATTATGCTATACTCTGCACTCACAAGATGGAATCATCTTGGTGGATAACTAGAAAAGGCTTAAAACATAGACATACAAATTCAGGCATAATTCAGGATGTGCACCAAAGCATGTTAGCAATACAAGCCTGTGATACCATCGATAAGTCCCAGTAAGCCTCATATAATAGTCTCCTTATACAATCATAGATGATGGTGAATAAGACTTAAATACTTCGTAAACAAAAATTCAAGTTTGTCTCGCAACATGCATGCATTTAAACTAAACTATCATCAGAACTTGTGAGGAAAAGACAAACTGAAAGAAGCTGAGCTTCGGTATTGTTTATTTGATAAATGCCATTCGTCCAAGATGCAAAATTAATTAGCTGCTCTAAACAGGGCAACTAACCTGATCCTGGACCAAATTAAAGACTCCGAACCAAGATACCGTTCATTTTCCAGCAAACTTGCCCATCATCTTAGCAATGACAGGTGCAATCTTTGGATTTGCCTGATACTTCGCCAAGTTTGCAGGATTCTTCATCACTGCCACGTTATATTTACAAATAAAAACAATCAGCAAGAATTTCCATACACGTCCAGGATTCTGTCACTGCCATAAAAATCTATAAATTTTAAACAAGTAAAAGAAAATCATCAGTAGTTTCCCCACAACATGCAGGATTCTTCATTGCTGCAATATGAATTTCGATAGCCAAACTGTTAAATGTTTTTGCCCACTTTTCCAGTCAATTTTGTTCAAAATCCAACAAGGATTTCTTGGAACTGTAAGTATTGTTGTCTAATTTGCAGAAATTGTGTGTCGTGGGATTTTTCAGGAGACTCAATCCACTTATACATTCAAAAACGCATTTTAAACAACCTTGCCAGAAATTATATCCCCAGACAAAAGACAAAAACTTCTAATAACCAGACTGCTCCATATAAATTTAAACAATTAAAAAAAATATACAGTATAGGAATTTAAACAATTAAATAAAAATAATCAGCATAAGATTCAACAAAGTGCAAAACAACAAGCTATAACGCATACAAGATACAAGTCTTTAGCACTTGAAAGTTCTTTAAGTTGTTAAGAATGACAACAATTAAAAGTTTGTTACAAATGTAATTACTTCAGTAAATCTAGCTTTACTGCTTACACAGTTGCGTAACAATAGGAAGTTATGTAACGATGTCTTCTCTTTTCAAATGTGGTTACCTGAGAAGCTTGTTCTAAGATTGGAAAGTCATTTTTTTACCTTGAATAATAAGAATTCCAATCCTTGCCCCGTGAAGGTTTCATTGACACACTGTCATGGTTTTACCACATGGAGGTTTCATTGACACACTATCATGGTTTCACCATGTAAACCACATAAATTCTTATGTTTATTTATGTGATTCTGTTTCCTGTTTATTGTGCATTTTCCCTCTCTTGGTATACGGGCTCTAAATACCAAGTGGTATCAGAAGAAGGTTGTGAGGGCCATGAGCTAAAAAGAGCAGTCTTAAGTCCTTTTGCCACACACAGGTGTTGAACCATTTAATCGGTTGGGGCTTTACGAATAGAGAAGAAGTCAAGAGCTCACAAACTAGCCAGTGGTGGGGAGAGGCGATAGCTTTAATCCCGGTATGGAATATAGGAGAGGGGCAATAGTGGTGCACCACAAGGAATTCGTAGAAGCGTAGAAAGTAAAAGGAGTCACTGCCTGTGCGGCTTGAAAGTTTGAAACCCAACGCTCCAAAAGATTGCAGGGCTGCAGGAAAATCCACCCGTTTGAATGCAAAAGACTATTGGCTGAGTGGAGCTGCATGGAGCCATTGGAACTAGTGAAGTCACTAGGGCCACCCCGTCACTGAAGATTGCAGAGAAGCAACCGAGTAAGGCTGCAGAAGAGCTGCCAACTGAAGATTGAAGAGAAGCAGCCAAGCCGCAGAGAAGCCTTGGAGCCAAAACTACAGGGACACTAGGCAGATTGTTGGGTACATTTTTTCTTTTTAAATCCCTGGCAGAAGTTCAAATCCGTGAACAATTTTAAAAAGAATCAAATGAAAACATGATTTTATAACTTCTGGTTTTCTAGCAGAAACAATTCTGAAGAACTGAATATTTAAGGTTCTGGGAATTATATTTAAAGTTCTGGGAATTAATTTTTTTAGAAAAATACCAACCCTAATGAAAAACCCAGATGAAGAAAATTCAGGGAAACAAAATTTAAAAATAGGGGGAAAAGCCTAATTAAAGGATCTTTTTGGAACTTTTATAGAACCTAATCATTTAAAATTTACAATAGCCCGTGTAGGAGGAAAATTGGCAAAAATGACAAATGCGAAGTTTGAAGTGGAGAAATTTACCGGTAAAAACAATTCTGCATTGTGGAAACTGAAGGTACGGGATTTGTGGTTGCAAAGAGGGTTTGCACAAAACATTAAATGGGATAAGAAAGAGACCTGCTGGCATGACAGATATGGAATGGGAGGGCTTGGACCATAAGGCAGGCTGTGCCTAGCGGATGATGTTTTCTTCAACTTCTCTTCAACATTGTTGAAGAAACCTCAGCAGCAAATTTGTGGGATAAACTGGAAACATTGTACATAACCAATGTTGAAAAGTATAAGTAGGTTCAGTATTCATAATGACATGTAATTGTGGCTTTTGTAAATGATGTGATGAAGAAAAAAAAATTATTATTGTAAGCCTTGCTTCATGGATTTCATGAGCAAGTGATTTTATTTTAGATGGCTCCCATTGAATCTATTTCAAATAATTAATATCATGTATGAAGAGCTCTTCTTGAGCATGTTTAAAATGTACATGAGTCAATTAAGTGTCTAGAAAGTCCTCGAAAGACTAGCACAGTCCTCTCCTCTTGATGTCAGCTTGCAAAATGAAGTAATAACTCATGTCGGCTCACCCAAAGTGACATACCCATTCGGATGCTAACATCGGCTCATTATATGGACGAATGACTTATATAGTATATATACAAGGCTAGGGTCATCACAGAAGACACAATTTAGAAGCTCGGATATCTGCGATTTTTGGTGTCAACAGTAAGTTCGGATGTTTGATTGTCAAAGACAGAATTGCGCACAACTCTCTGTAGTCTCGAACTAAGTCACCGGGTTCAGCGAATTTAATCCTTCGAATTCGAAATTTGTCGAACCTCAAAACAATTCGAACAAATTTGTTTATGTTCGCCAAACATTATGCCAAGCATGAAAACGAACTTTATACCGAACACGAACAAATTCGATGAAATTCACCAAAAAATCGTTGAAGTTCATTTCAAGGTTTTGTGGTTCGACATTTTTCCATCGTTTATAACTAAAAAAAATATATAGAACTTGGCGCCACCAACCGATGAGATAATCAAGCCTTTAGGAGTTGGATAACTAGCCACTAGGAAGTTGGATTACTAGGCCACTGGGGCATTTGGAATCTTCCAAAAATTTCCCTCAGCCACAATTTCTTTTGTTGCCTCAGTTGCGGCTACATATTCTGCCTCTTTTGTGGAATCTACTAGAACTGATTGTTTGCGTGATCTCCAAGAGACAACTCCTAATCCAAGACTCGTAGCATAACCAAAAGTAGATACCCCAGTTTCTATGTCTCCATCAAACTCTGAATCGAAGTATCCAATCAAGCTGAAGTCGCCCACCTATGTATACTTGCATTCCCTTCAAGTAATATAGAAATTTTTTTGCAGCAGACCAATGTCCCTCACAAGGCTTTTGCATAAACCTGGAGAGGATTCCAACAGCAAACGAAATGTTTGGTCTAGTAGTAGTCAAGTAGTTGAGACTTCCTCCAAGTTGTCTATACTTTGTTGCATCCTCAAATTCTTTTCCTTCAGCGGATGTGAGCTTTAAGTTTTGTTCCATGCCAAACCTGTTCAACAGATCTCCAATGTACTTCTTTTGAGAAAGGAATATAGACTTCAAATGTTGCATTACTTCAATAACAAGATAGTAATGAACATAGCCCAAATCAATCATTTCCTCAATTCCTTCTTTATGGATGCAATGTAGCTCTCATTGTTCCCTGTCATCAAAAGATCGTCTACATATACCACAAGATATACAACTCTTTTGCCAAATTTCTTGACAAATAAAGTTGCATCATCAAGATTGTAATGCTCAGTTAACTTTTCATACCAGGCTCGTGGTGCTTACTTGAGGCCATACAAGGATTTCACAAGTTTGCATACTTTATGTTCATGTCCTTTCACAGCAAATCCTTCAAACTGGGACATAAAAACATTCTCTTTTAGATCTCCTTTCAAGAAAGCAATTTTACATCCATTTGATGGACTTTCCAAACGTTCTGAGCTGTTAGGGTAAAGAGTGTCTGGATGGTCGTCCATTTTGTTGTAAGGGCAAAAATCTCCTCATAATTGACCCCTTCCTTCTCTGCAAAACCTTTTTGCCACAAGCATGGCTTTGTGTTTGTCAAGTGAGCCATCAACTTTATACTTCTTCTTGTAGACCCACTTGTAGTCAATTGGTTTGGATCCCAACGGAGGATCAACCAACTTCCAAGTGCCATTCTTTATCAAAACATCATACTCCTTTTACATCGCTTCTTTCCATTCATCATGAGAAGCAGCTTCTTTGAAGGAAGTTGGTTCAAAATCTTTAGACAAATTCAATTCACAATCATAGGAAACATCCATATCAACAGGTGAATCAGAATCATCTACATCGCCTTCATTTTGCCTAGTTGAATTTCTTGTTCCAGGCTTTCGAACCTCATCATGATGAACACTTTCAAGTTTCTTTGTCAACCACTTTGGGGGACCTTTCTGAGATGGTCCAAGCTGCTCGGTTGATTGAGTTGGGACTGAATCAAGATTGAGTCTCCCAATTTTATCAATCACATCACTCAAAGTATCATTAGTGGTTGGATATTCATGTGGGGGAGAGAGTGCTTCAGGGAAAGATTCCACATATTGATCCAGTATAGGAATCCCCCCTTCAAGATGTGGAATCCGATTATCAAATTCTTGAAATAATTTTGCATTTTTGAATCTATCCAAGCGATCAAGTTACCGCTCAACAACATTGTCAGCATTGGAAGATTCAAAAAAGATTACATCTCTAGATACAACAAATTTTTTATTAACTTCATCATAGAGACAGTATGCTTTGGAGGTATTTGAATACCCCAAAAAGATACACTTACAACTTGCACCAAGTTTATTTCCATGTACTTTTGGTATCAAGGCATAGCAGGTGGAATGTGGCCATACCACATTTCATAAAGAGTCTTGTTTCTAATAGCATTAGATCGACATCTATTCTTTACATATAGAGCACATAGAATTGCATCAACCCAAAACATCAATTTTACATTCTTGAAAAACATCATGGAACGTACCATATTTAAGATTGTCTTATTCATTCTTTCAACGACTCCATTCTATTGGGGATTATAAGGCACAATTGTTTGATGTTTGATCCCATGTTGGCGAAGGTAGTTTTCAAATTCATTTGAAGTGTATACTTTTCCATTATCAATGCAAATAGAGCCAATATGAGATTGTGCATCATTTTCAATCCATGTATGAAAGTTCTTGAATGTTTGAAAAGCATCAGATTTGTTCTTCAATAAATAAACCCAACATATTCTAGTGTAGTCATCAATAAATGTCACATCATATATTTATTTCCATTTGCAAAAGGAAGAGGCATTGGACCGCATAAATCTGAATGAATGAGTTCAAGTTTTCTTTGTGCTCTGGAATGTGAATTATGAAAAGATCATTTGCTATGCTTTCCTAGAATGCAAGGATCACATTGCTTATGTTTCCTAGGAATTCTAAGCAAACCAGTAGCACCATTTTTCTTCAACAAACGAAGGTTGTCATAGTTCAAGTGTCCAAATCTAGCATGCCATAATAGACTTGATGGGAATGTACCTTCATCATAATGAGAATTGTACGAGAAATTTTGTGCACAAGCAAAGGTACCTTGCAGCTTGAGAAGACTTTCTTCTTCTATCCCTGTCATGACAAGTGAGTGATCTAATGCTTTTCTCACCTCAACCTTGCCATCAAACATATGAATGGAGTGTCCTTGCTAGTGGATGTGGACCAAGGACAACAAGTTTCTCTTCAGTTGTGGAAGATATTAAACATGATGCAGAAGAAAGTCTGGAAGCCCAAGCAATTTGAGCCTGATTGTACCAAGCCCTAATGGCTTGAGTTTTGATTTGTCTGCAAAGTATACTGCTCCATCAACATTGTGAGTAAGTTCTTCAAAGAAGTCTCTTTTGAAAGTCATGTGGCAAGTTGCTCCTGAATCAAGCAACCAATATTTTTTCCAAGAAGCAAGTGAAGCATTAAACAAGTCTTCATTTACTCCAATATTACAATGTGTGACAACATAGTGAGAGGATTCAGGTGCTTTACCTTCCTCTTTGTCATTAGTTTTACCTTTGGGTCAAGAAAGCAGTTAAGAATTCTAGTTCAGAGGGAGCAATTGCAGCAGCAAATAACGTGTTAGTGTTGTAGACAGATCCAAATGGACTAGGTTCTTCCAGAAGCACCTTCCTCGCTAAAAGGAATAGTTGAAAATAGTAGCGAGAAAGGTCCTTCTTTGACTTGTGCCTTAGTCAAAGAGACTAGTAAGCAATTTTCCTTAGCATACACAAGTTCTTAAAAGTTAGGACGAGTTGCTAAATTTAGGACAAATTCCTCAAAAATAGGGCGAGTTCCTATAAATTACGATAGTTCATGACGCAATTACACTGATATGCAGAAGTGGAAGGCTCAATTTGTTGTCTTCTAGTGCGAGTTACAATTGGGAAAAGACAAACCAATGAGCCTTGTTGACCATTACGTGTCAACGACCCATAGCAGTAAACCCCCTTTTTTCACAAAAGGGATAGCGCCTCATCAATGTGTTCGTGTCATCCAGCAATCATCATCAGCGTGACTTCCAAGATGTTATGTAAACCCATTCTGCATGTGTGTAATTTAAATAATCTCAGCAAACCTATGTCATGTATGTAACAACCTAGGTAAACTTACCTTTTTAGTGACAGTCTCCATTTTAGAAGGTTTTTCGTTTCACCGATTCATTTTCGGATGATCGGCAGAGTTTTTACCTCCAGCCTTAGCACAAAGTTGGGATAGATTGTCACTAGGATCTTAGGCGAGTCCTAGTGTTCTAGGAGTCTATGTAAAAGTATTTTGGGTATAATCCTAACTATTTGGTTAGATTATTTTATTACAAATTGCTTGGTCTGATGGATTATACTTGTGTCACAGAAATGGGTACTCTGTGAGGGTCTATTACATATGGGTTTTTCGCCTTGCAGTGTAAAAAACTATGTAAATCATGAAGTAAAATGTCTAGTGAATGGTCTCTCATAATTAAAAAACCATGGCTAAACATTTGAGGGTTGGAAAAATAATTTAGCCCTCGTAGGTTAATTAATTAAATTTTCTAGCCCAAAATTAATTAAAATCATAAGCCAAAATTTTAATTAATTCTAAGTACAAAGTAATTTTAAATTCTCCAAAGGCACCCCCAATTGGGGTGTGGCAAGCAATGGCGGGCAGAGGTAAGAGAGGATGAACAGATGGCATGGGTGTTGGCAAATGTACATGGAGAACCGGGAAACAAAGGATGGCAAGAGCAGCAAGAAGTAGGAAGGCAATGATGACAAACATTAACTGGAAGGTAAGTGGGTGCTCAGTTCGAGACCCACACGCGAAGGAAAAGAAGGCAGCCAACAATGCAAAGCAAGTGGCGGGTACCTTGGGAGTGAGGACAAGTAGGAAAAGGTGGCAAGGTTGACGGGCATTTGCATCAATAAGCGGAGGTAGAACGTGCAGTCGGAGTTGGCAAGCACCGAGAGTTGGGGGACGTCGACCAGCATTCAGCCTTTGCCTGTAAAACCTAGTATGTGCCTCCATCACTCCCTTGTGTCGGGAAGGAAATAATGAATTGGAATCTGAGACGAATTTCCACTATAAGAGGAAAAGTAATGAGTTCTGTAGAAGATTGTTGGTTAATTATTATGGCTTCCCCAGTAGAAAGAAGAAACGAAGCATTTTTGATCCCTTGGGTTATTGGCTTGTCAACTTGGGGCGAGATAGACCTGATATTTATCCGAGGCGAGGGGAAGGGAAATCTAAACCTCGTAAGAAGGTAGCAAGGTCCTGGGGCAGAAGGAGACTATTGGGCCTAATTAACTCAGAAAATAGAGTCATCTTGACCGTATTTCTCTGTATTTGTATGAGAAACTTCTTATGGCAGTTAAGGAAGGGCATCTGGATTGGGGGGAGGGAAACAAAGGGAACTGCGAGAGGCATGGAGTGAAACCAGACCTTGGTGCAACCTCTGGCCTACTTGTCAGGGTGCACCCCCTCGGAATAGGGTCGAAGCAAGACCTGGAACAGGCTGGGAGAAGTTGGAGAAGCAACTAGCCCCTCGACCAGGGAGGGGAGAATGCCTAAACCCAGATTTGGCTAAGCCTCATCGAGGGGATTGCCTGGAGAAGGTCAAGAATCTCGCTGCCTGGAGACAGAATTGTAGACCAGTGGGAAAGGATAAAGCAATTTCTTGCTCTCTAGTTTAGAGAAAACCAGGAGAGAAAGACCTTTAGGAGTCCCGATGGCAGGGCTAGTAGCATAGGATGCTTGAGGCTCAAGGTGGTCTCAAGGGATTCGGTCAATGGGGCAAACCATTTGCGAAAGTACAACAACCCTGAAGATGGAGGTTTCTCTATCTTGCTAACCTATGAGGGTAGAGAGGGGAACCTAGGAGTCGTCTAGGGAACGAGCAGCAAAGAGGTCATAGAGTGGATGAAAGAGACTGCACTAGAGCAGTCTCAACCTGAAATTGTGGGGAAGAATGTTGGGAATTCCGGAAGGAACAAGGTCAATTCTCAATCCATGAATCAAAGCATGAACACAGGAAATTTTGACAAAACAAAGACCAAAACCCAAATCATAAAATATTATTCGTATACTAAGGATAATTTCATTATGGTTTATAATGTCTTAACTCTGGTTTACATTATAGGTAGCACAAACGCCAGTGTTCAAAAGGCTTCGACGGAAAGGCACTTGCACCACACCAGTGTTTACCAGTCCCTGGTCCAGGCGTATCATTCGTGCAAGAACGAAAGGAGCAACGAGAAGACACAAATGGCTAAAGAAGGCAAACAACAAGAAAGGAAAGGGAACAAAAGAACGAGAAAGACAAAGAAAAAAATGAAAGGTCTAGAGCCATCAGCAAGCAAACCTCTGAGAAAAAGAGCAAGGAAAACAAGACAAGAAAGTATGCAGAATCTCATCAACGCCTACTATGTAGGAACTTCGACCGAAGTGAAAGCAGTTATTTCTGAATGGGAAAGTGTTAAATGCCAACATCGAGAGTGAAGAGATTCAGGCAGAATAATGGCAGACAATAATTAAGGATCCAGGCAATACCCGAGGCCGCCAAACATTGTTTAGTCAAACCATCCAACAATGCTAGGTTATGTAAAACATCCTGGCTAAAGCAATGACCACTTACAAGGAAAGAGAAGAACCGGAAGAGGACAGACCAACAAAACCAAGCCTAAAGGATCTTCATAAGGAGATTCAGTCAGTTCACATGCAGTTGTATCATAACAATCTCTACCTGAATAGAGTTGAACAGCAGCGCCAGACTATGATGCAAAGTGAAATACCTGAGTCGAGTGTGAAAGCCCCGATCCCAGTTGAATCCTCAGATGAATGAAGCAATCCAGTTAGTTAAATTTTGTTTTTATGACGTTTAGCTTTTACTTTTGAAGCATGAAGCATATAGAAGATAAGGTAGCCAATGTAGCATGGATGATTAGAATTACTCTGTTTAAATTTTCGACAGCATTTGATGCAGATAGGTGGCCAACAGACCTGGTTTCCTATGGGCAGGTTGAGGCCACCAGCAAAATTTTGAAAACCAAAGACAATATGTTTACGAAATATTAATAGAAAGGAAGATCTACCAAGCTTACACCAAACAACTAAAAAAGAAACTCCCAAGGCAAAATTCGTTGGTCCTAAAAAATTAAATTTTAAGAGGTCCTCAGACTAAGGTAAATTAATTATTTTGATAAATTTTAAAACTTGGGGTAATTATTTTTTAGTTAATTAAAATGCATTTAAATGAAAATTTTGATTTTCCTCAAAGATAAAATATTTCGACAAATGAAACTAAAAGAAATTTTGAACTTCATCAACGGTCAAGACTACTTTGACAATGATCACTCGAACTAGCCATTGGAGGATTTATTTTTAAATAGGAGGTCATTTGTTAGTCGATCGATCCGATCTCTCAATCGTGTGCTAAGCAAGAAGCGCTTGTGTAATCTTTTTATGGATAATAAAAAAAGACTTTGGGGTTAAATTCTGTTGATGTTACTCTTCATGGGAATGTTGTAAGATGTTTTATTTCATGCATAATTTTTTCTAAAGCCATTAATGATAGCTTCTAAAGAGTGATCAGAGCATAGGTATCTTGTTCAGTTTGCTGGGGTTTGAATAATAATTTTATTTTTGAACGTAGTAGCAAGTATCTCTATTTGACTAAATTTAATTATTATTTTCTCGCTCTATTTTTAATGGTTGGATTGAGTTTTGCAAGGAAATCTTGAGATAGATTATCGCGCATTAGGGGATAGTCTTCAGTTGGACCAACCAACATCCGATCTGTATTTCCTGAAGAGCCCCAACTAAATAAGCTCCGAGCTTATTATAAGATTTTCCTTTTGTGATGCATGAGGGTTTCAAGCTGGCACCTCCTATTAAAATTTAAAATGTTTAATTCATGTGCAACATAATGATAGATCTGGCTAATTAGAGCCTTCAATTTGTAATTATCTAACTAGTTATTTGGGGTTTTTTCCAATTCTATCATTGTATATATCATTTGGATGTTTTCTTGTTGTCGTCTAGCTGCAAATCACAGAAGAAAGATAGTACAGAATCTGGATCTAGGCCCTGGAGGGTAAGATCTAGATCTCTAGGGTTTGTCAACATATTTCTCCAAGGGTTTTTCTTCGGCATATTTAAAAAATTTCAAAAAAAAAATTACAAAAATTTGTAAAGAAGAAAGGTGTGCATCACACTGCTTCAGCTCTTGGCTTCTTCCCTTGCTGCCATCCCTTCGTCCCTTCCTCCTTGACCCTCATTTCATCCCTTCTTTGCTGCAACACACTCCTCCTCTATCGGTTGCTCCTTTTCTTCTCACAGTCACATTCCTCTTCTTTCCTCTACTATTGCCTGCGTTTTCCATCATCATGCTCTCCCTTCCTGCAAAAAATCGCAGTCCTTGCTCCTTCCTTCCTGTCTGCCACCCTCTCTCACTGGTGGCTCTTCCGCGTAACCTTTCTACCTCTACACTCACGTCCCTTCTCATCCTAGCGGCCCTTGCTTCCTCCCTTTGCTGCATTTTCTCCATCATTCCTCGCTGCCTGCTCTGCGTAGCTCCCTCATCGTTGCTCGAGCTTCCTTATCCCTCCGTGCAGCTGCATTTCTCCTTCCTCCGCATGTTGCGATTCTCTTCAACCAATATTCTCCCTCGATCTACAAACTCCATACGCTGTCAAACCTGCAAAAACAATAAACATTTGATTTCCTTGTTTCATTTATTTTACTTATGTTTTAGTTTCTTAGGGTTTTCATGATTCGATTCAGATTTTAACTTTTCTTTTGATCTTTTTATTTTTATTTTTTTTGTTCTTTTTTTAGTTTAAAAGTAAATCTAAAAAATTTAAATTTTGTTTTTTGTTTTGACTTTATTTCTATTTTTTTACTTCTGTCTTTTGTTTCAAAAATTTTATTTTTATTTTTACCTTTTCTTTGGGTTTTGATTTCCTTGTGACTTTTTTTTATTTTATTTCATATAAAAAACAAAAAATTACAAACAAAAAAAATACATTTCCCTTTTTTAATGTGACTTTGAGACTTCGAAAAAATTAAATCAAAAGAATTTTTCACATTAAAAGATTTTAAATTTTTTATGTGGCCTTTGGCTTGTCACATTAAATTTTTTTATTGATCATTTACCACATTAAATTTGCTTCATAAGCTTACCACATTAAAAATTGCCAAAGGAATAATTAAAATTTTAATATAAAGTTCCTTCTTGGTTTATTTTTGTGTTGGGGGTAAAATTTAAAGGGAAAATTTTGTGGTATTGATTTTTTTTCTCTATAGCCAAACATGCTTAATATTTTCAAATCATATCTAAAGATTGACTATAGGAAAATTCACAAATTTTCTAGATTTGGGTCATTAAAGAAAAATCATTTAAATTCTAAGATTGTGAATTGCTTAGCATTTGAATTTCATGGTTCTTCATGGTATTTTAATTTTTCGAAATTTAATTGCTAGAATATTTTTGCATGCTAAGATTTTGATCTAATTGTTCATGATCATCACTTCTATTACATTTACAAATTTCTCTGAATAACTTGTTTTCATTTGGTTTATGGTTAACTATATATTAAGGCACTGGTCTGAAAATCATTTCAATCTTGTGGTTGTGTCTTATTTATCTTAATTGTTAGAACTATGCATCTCGGTTAACCAGGACTTGTTTTACATTCGTCAATTTGTTCATCCTTAAGTCTCCTAGAGCCTGTGTTCCATAAGTTATCCTCATTCATTCACCCTAGGGACTACCCCCCTTGGCTTGTCTAAGGAGAGAGCCTAAACAGAGTGAGTAAGGATTAGAGTGACAACCCTTACTCTAAGCATTGTCCCGGTGCCTAGACACTTTGTGCAACAACAATCCTCAAGTTCTAAATTGAGGCAAGACGAGTTGCATGTGTTCGTTAACTCATCAATCACTAGTTTGAGTTCCAAAAATATAACTTGCTAGATTTAGCCTCTTCAAAAAGCTCATAAGCAAAACCAAAGCACAAAATTATTCATTGTTTTCTGAGCACGAGTTGATCAAACAAGGTAATAGAGAGCACAAGTTTGTGTGTGAGAGAGCTTGTGAGAGGAAGGGTGTGCAAGAGAAGCTTGTGAACAAATTGGTAGAGGCTATTTTGAATTTTCCCTTAAGAATTGGGCTAAGAAATAAGAGGAAAATCCTATTTTATTGGGGCAGCTTATGCATTAGGATTTAGGAGAATTGGCACTAGGAAATAAGCCTCTAGGATTACACAAAAGAGAAGGAAAGGAGATCAAGGTCTTGTAAGTGTTTCAAGCCAAGTCAGGCTGGGAGAAATCAACTTGGTTTCTATTGGAACAAAGTTGTATTGTAAGAGATCTAATGCTTAAGATTTTTCTACCAATAAAATTCTCAAGCAACCAGAGGGTTTTCCCAATTAGGTTCCCTAGAAAAATTATGTTGTTGAATTGTGTGATTGTGTATTTATTTTTGTTCCTATTCCACTGCAAAACAAGTAGACAAATTAAGTGTCTATATTGAAAGAAATTAGTTTCAGATTGTTCATATTAGCAGTTGCAAAATTTCGTAAATTTTCTACATTAAACAACACCCAACTAAACATGTTGTTATGTTTTAGTGTTAGTGTTAATGTTAGTTGTTATTAGATGGCTAACCCACCATGACCATATTGGATAATAAAATTATTTGATAAGGCAGAAAGAAGGTGAGAAGGTGATGCATGTACGTGTAACCAGGCTCCCTCTCAATATGAATAAGAATTATTGCAAGTACTAAGTTTTTACGTATATGGTAAGCAGCTCTCTCGCAGTGGAAAATGACAAAACATAGGGTTTCAACACCCTTGGATTTTTTCTCCATCTCACCTAGGGATTCCTAGGTTTTTTTACGACCTCGTCCTTTTCAATGGTAAGATTTGGAAACTACCTTGTCGAGGTCATGGTATAATTCTTTTTTTGGAATGTTTCGGTTGTGCAACTTTTGGGTAGTACATTTTTCACGAGCATTGTTGTGGTAAGTCCATGATTTTATATTTGTTTATATGGACGAGGTGGACCTCGTAGATTACAAGATTGAAATTCCTCCTGTTACCAGAATATTTGTGACCTCTTTTGAACACCTGGATTTTTCTCCATTACACTCTGGGTCCCCTTTGTTCCCCACTCCTAATCGTTCTCCTATATCCCCAATTTTCACTATGGCTAGGGATTCCCCTCCTATCCCCACTTCTCCTCCTTTGTCCCCATTTGCGTTGGTCTCTAATCGGGTTTTGGACAACTTTCTAGGCTCTCAAGGTTGGAGTCTTCATTCAATTGGCCAAATCTAGGATTCGAGTCAATCCAAGCCTCTTTCCATTGTGGTCTTTCTCCAAAATAATCAGTAGTTTACAGGCCCAAATTCTCAGGTTTTGAAGGGCGTGGGTTTTGATATACGTTTCAACAGGGGTTCTAAGCCTGTATTTTTCAGTCAGGCCAATCCCCCATTTCTGAACATCAACGTACTCCGGTCAACTTTCTCTTTTGCTTTGAGTCACTCTCAACCCTTGTCCTCTCATCTCCCTCTCAATAATATTCTGACTGCACACTCTCGCGGTTTTCTAATGAAACCCTGTTCTGGGATCTGGCCAAGCAAAAGTTCAAATTTTGTTAGGACCAACAACAAAATGATTTGTTGTATTTGCCAGAAATTACGTCCTCACGCAGCTCTAGTTCTAGGTGGCGATGTTAGTATGGAGAAAACAAGGGTTTTGGCCTCGTCTTCACTAGTGGGCCGTGTTTAAGGCCGTCGATTTGCTATTCAAACTCTTTGTGTGTGGGCTTCTCAAGTTGTTGCTCTATTTGTTCAGTCTCTTCCTGAGGTGAAAATTCTACATAAGGGGTGGATTCATTTGAAGTTTACAAATGTGGAGGATGCTCATGCTATGACAAGACCATTCTGGCATATGAACTCTTCGTAAATTATTTTGAGATTTTGGACTCCCTTGTTTGATGCCAAGGAGGAACGATCAAATGTTGTATCGATATGGGTTCGGTTTCCAGTTCTTCCCCTAGACTATAGGGTGGACGAGGTTTTCTAAGATTTGGGCAATTGTCTTGGTACATATTTGACACATGATTCTCCGTAACTCTCTTCAGATATTTTGTCAATGGCCCATGTGTTAGTCTTGGTGGACCTAAGGGAGGGTCTCCCTGAGCAAATGGAACTAGGGGATGTAGAGGTGAATATTAAGGAATTGGATTATGAAGGGGTCCCTTTCCGATGTCGCCAATGCCATCGGTATGGTCATTTGGTAAAGAATTGCCCCATGACTCAATCAATTCAAATGGACAAAGAGAATCTTTTTGGGATGTAGGCCTCCCAACAATCCCCCATCTACTAGTGGTAACTTGACTATCCCTCTTCAGCGCTCTGAGGATCTAGTTTTGACAGTTGCAACTCCTATTCTGGACCCTATGGCAGTGGATGATGTTGCAGCTGCTTCACAGGAGCCACATGTTTTGGGGAATTGAATCATGTGCAGATGAACCTTCTAAGGTGGCACTCACTGTGGAAAAATATTTTTGTCGGATCTCAAATGTGATCAATGGTATTACGACGACTACATAATTTAGCTGCACTTCCAGCCATCCTTTCCTGGCCACATGGGAGACTTGATCATTTAAAGTTTTAAATAGGACTGAAGGACCGACAGTCTGATTTATATGAACAGACGTGTAATAATTTTTATTTTATTTTGTATGGTTGAACAATATGAATATATATGGATGATATGGGGAACCTTTAAAAATGTTGCCGGAAAACTGGTTAACTCTGAAGGACATGATGATGTGTTTATAGAATGTCATTTTTGTTAATCATTTATAGAAATTACAGACTTTTTTCCTGTGGAAAAAAAAGGGCTCCCTATTGGCTGCAAAATTTATATAATATAAACATATTATTATCCCCATATCTCTTGGTCATATTATACATATTATAATGTACATGTATACATCATTATAAATCTAACATTTGTATCTAACTTTCTATTCTGAAATAACAGATTTGTAAACTACACACAAAAGAAAATACAAGCCTCGCAGCACCTGCAAAGTTGCAGCCTTGTAAGCCTATGTACTTGAAATTAAATGATATGTGACATCATATATCTGTAAGAGTTGTAAAAGTTGTAAAAGGAGAGACATGGCAAAGAGTCTGGTTTTTATGCTGCAGATATGAGATGTATCCAAGTGGTTTTCACAGAGAATTATCAAGCATTGTTGCTGGCTAAAAAGACATTACGAGGAATGGAATTATTACAGGTATGCAGTCTTCATATCATTTGTAATAACGGAGTTGCAGCCATCTTTTAGTCGGTGTTCCCCTTAGTTAATCATTGTAAAAGCTAGATATTTTGTATTTGGGTAGGATTAGATATTAGAAACTTTAAATTTTAGTTTCTAGTAGAGGCAGGGTGTTGGAATAAAACAACACTCAATTGAACATGTTATTATGTTTCAGTGTTCATGTCAAAGTTAGTGTTATTAGGTGGTTAACCCAGCATAACCATATTTCTTATAAAATTATCTGACAAGGCAGAAAGGAGGTGATGGGTGTTGTATCTACATGTAAGCAGCCTACCTCAGGCTCCCTCTCAGCTACAGGATTATTATAAACATATATCATCCGCTCCCTATCTCATGGTCATTTTGTGTATAATCTAGTAGAAATCTAACATTTGTATCTAACTTTCTATTCTGAAATAACAGCTTTGTAAACTCTACGGAATAATATACAAACATAGTAGAATCTGCTAAAAAGTTGCAGCGTTGTAAACCTAAGTACTCAAAATTAAATGATATATGACATCATATATCTTCAAGCATCAGAACTTAAGATTTTGTAGTGGAAACCAATGCCGCATTCATAGGAACCCAACGTAAAGGATAAAAATAGTGAACAACATACCATCTTGAAGTGCTGTCATTACATCTGGATCACTGAATGCAGCCATCAGCTCTGGATCCTGCATCAAAGCTAAGGGTTATACAAATTCTAAACAAGGCAAGAAAAGTTAAAAATGTCCACCACTGTGAAAGAAATGCACTAAACATCAAAAGCAGTTAAATGGATAATTCATAACAAACTTGAGATCAAGCATATTTTCTTTCAAGCCCTCACAATGACTAGCCAACCAAAATAACAAGGAGCTTACATTCAAGATGTTGCTCATATCAACATCACCAGGCATTCCTCCTGGGAAGCCACCAGGCATTCCACCTGCAGGCATACCACCTGGGAAGCCACCAGGCATCCCACCTGAGCAGCCACTATCTGAGCAGCCACCAGTAGCCCCACATGGTTTACACGTGGAGGTTTTCTCTTGCTTTTTTGCTTTTTCATATGCCGCCTGTATTGTAATGAGGAAATCAGAATGCCAATAGTGGCAATATAGATTCTAATAGCATGGAAAGTGATCATGAAGATTACAATGCACATCACCTGAGCTTCAGCACGTCTGTGTTGTCTTTCACGCTCTTTCTTTCTCTCATCCTTTTCCCTACGTAGGCGCTCATACTTCCTATGATGATCTTCAATTTTATGCACATTTGGTTCAACCTGTATAAGCACATCAAAAGCTTATTCACTTCTAACTCTCAAATTAAATCTATTAGTCATATGAAGTGTGTCTTTACCTTCTTTAGAACGGCTGATATTTCCTCGTCATAATCCAGCCTTGAAGCAAGGTGCAGGTCCTTGGCAGCCTCTTCCCAGTGACCAAGCATTGCTCTTGCCATGCCTCGCCATTTGTAACCTTTTGCAGAGTCTGGATTTATCTGTAATTCAAATTATTCCATGGTATGATCAATAAGGAAAGAGCTACTGCTAGGCTAAATCATTCCAACTGAATGCTTGTTTGAGTAATAAAACTGCTACCCCAGAAATACATATGATTTTGAGTAACAGTAGCTCCCACAAGTTAGATTTGTCAAAAGGAATAATGATGAAATGTGCCAACAGTTCCTCCAGTTCAATTAAACAGTAGAGAGGAAAGTGCACCAGCAGGAATAGAATTCAGCACCACTTCAGTGGATAAATATTTGGTTCTGATTGAACTTCTTAGGGCAATCCTTGGCCTGGAGGATCACAGGCACTCTTCAGAAACCACCAGGGCCATATTATCATGGTTAACTCTAAATTTTTTGGAAAAATATCCAATAACCAAGCAGAAATTGAACTCTTGCAATAGCCAATTCTTCAAAGCTACAATTTTTGGAGATTCAAGAATTGTTAATAACCACCTTAGTCGGAAATCCGGACAGTTATCATGGGAGTTTACAAGCAAAAAGCAATTTGTATGAGACAGGCCTTAGGCAGTTTTAGGAACAACAGACTTCAGCATGTCAGGAGGTATACCAATCAAATGACCTGTCGACCAATATGAAGTAACCACTCCCCCACCCCCCCTCACCACAATCATGGAAGAGAAGGGGAATCGGATGGTTTTTCTTGCTCGGAAATGTGTCCAAGGGAGTTCTTCTCCCTTGAGCCCCACCTCACATTCAAGGGTAACTATGTGAATACAGGACAACTTAATCATCATCCAATCCATCATTGCAAGACATTCTCTCAAAAGGGTAATAGATATCAATTTTCACGTCTTGTGAAGACTCTATTTAATTAAGAGTATGCTAAAACTGTTTGATGTCATTCGAAGAAGGATAGTAGCACCATTTTGTTTCTGATCGGCAAAACATGTAATTTGCTCACTAGACATTCGATATCAATGTATGAAGTGGTCAGTTTTAACTTTTAAGTAGAAGCTTTTTGAAAGCATGTTAAAAATCTGTCGATGGTAAAAACTTGAAACTGAAAGGTTCTGTTTGGAGTTTGTTCTAAAGATATTGATGTACCTGGACGCTCTATGAAGATAGTATTTTAAAATTTTATACATACACATAGATATGATCCCAAAAAAACTGGACCAACCTTGATAGCAGCATTAGCATCCCGAATGGCAGCATTAGGTTTCTTCATCTTCACAAACACACTAGCTGCAGAACCATTTACCTTACATCAATGACGCCTACTAATTCCACTGTATATGCTAAGTAGCTTGTAACAATTGTTTTCTAATAGCAGGTATAAGTTTCAATAATCTAGAAGCAATTTACAACATTCATGACACATTGATAACAAGAGCTTCACCTCTAGTAGCATAAATGATCGCGGATGTGGGATTGCATTCAATAGCCTCTGTGAGATGATTTACAGCCTCATCCAAATCACCTGTTAGAACAAGTACAGAAAACGTTTATCTACTAATATTTATGAGACAATATGCAGCCAAAATACACATGCATCATCAATAAATGGCATATACCATCTGCCATTGCTTCCATTCCTTTTGACTTTGCCATTTGGGCTTCATCTCGTTTTTCCTCAGTTACTTCAATAGATGGATCTCCCATCTATACCAGTACCCAAGATTGTCAGTATTAAATAGAACATTTATTAATATTTGTAGCAGCAACTGTCACTGTTTGACTACGAGGTCAAAAAAGCACCAACTTTTCTAGTAAGTAATTTACATACCATCACAGTAACTCACTACTAAAATCATTGCACTTACTTTTTGAGGAGGATCGTTATCTGGCTCAATGACTCCTTCATTATCTAGTTCCACTTCAGATTCAACTATCTCCTCATCACTGGCAGTTTCCTCTGGCACTTTCGGGGCAGTGCTTGAAGGGCCAAACTGTTCTTCAAGTTCTGGCATGTCATCATCGCTTTCATCCACAAAACTATCTTTCTGGAACAAATTGCACGGAAATGAAATAATAAGTTATATTTTTTGAAACATCCACCATAGACTTGAAAAGACTTCAGGTAATATTTGCTTAAAAATCATATAGAAACTATTATTTTCTAATGATCCATTCTGATATATGTCTGTGTGCGCCCACAAAAATTCCTCCTACTGACAGCACAATTTACCGGGCATATATTTTTTAAATTGTGCTGCCAGTATTATGTACGTCTTGGCCGTTAATGGGAATTAATTTTTAAAATTGTGCTGCCAGTATGAGATATGTCCTGGGCAGACAGGGAAGCACACAGACACCAAGAACTATTGGAGAATTAACACTTTGATACTCCAATACTAGGAGCCCAGGAATAATAGGTTAATAGGTAGCACAACTACCTCATGTATGTGGACTATAAGGTGATCTGCCTCATTGTACAAAATGACTCTATTGACTAAAATCATATATTCCACATCTATCATGTAATATCGTGAATTCAGATCCCCACTGGCGATCAGCTCATGAAACAGGCCATACATGGACCTACCTGGTGCGCTCTGTGCAAGAATGATTCGGAATCAATTGACCATTTATTCCTGAAGTGCCGGACCACGATTAATATATGGAACAATCTCAAGTCACTTGCAAAGTATGAAGGCGAGTGGGCAGGTTTGGACATCAACAGAGCCTGGTCCGATTGGGGGAACAAAAACAGAGGGACGAAACTGATTAATTTACCCATAATTGTAAATTGGTCAATCTGGAAGTCCCGAAACAGCATCATATTTGAAAACAAACAAATTCATTGGCCCCGGGTGGAGGCTAGCATAATCGTGGCCCTAAATGAGTTGCCTGATCCTCCTCCTCCAAAGATCCGCCATCCTACTCCGCCTCCTCCCATAGACATCAGCATGCCATGGGCTTTCTTCGATGGTGCGGCAAATGCGCTCAGCAGTGGAGGAGGCTTCATACTACACATTAATGAATCCCATCACTTCAGGATTAAAGCCGGATTAGGAACTGGCACCAACAATTACGCTGAACTCATTACCCTCCGCCATTTACTTCATTTTGCATTGAGGCATCACTGCACGAGCATTAACATTTTTGGGGACTCACAGATTATCATCAACTGGATAAACGGCACTGCTACTTGTCACTCGCACACACTCAGCACTATCTTACAGGAAGCCATTGATCTCAAATCTGCTTTTAATCATATCTCCATATCTCATGTTTACAGGGAACATAATCAGGGTGCCGACAAACTTTCCAAGGAGGCAGCGTTGATGGACAGGGGCCTATGGGAAATCAAGGAAAATATCCATCAGCAGGAGCATACTTATTATCATCGGCCATATATAGATCCAGAGTACCCAACCCTGGATCAGCAGGCAGCACACTAGTTTTTATTTTTCTTCTTATTACAGCTCCACAGAACATACTGTAATTTTGTTATTTTTGTAAATTTTTTTTTTTGAACAGCATACTGATAGTACACTGAAAGCATACCCTGCGTGGTAGTGCGGCTTATGAAAGTAAACTGATACAGAATGTATACACAGACTCTTCCGATTATTAATGAAATATTTTTGATTTTCCCAGGGGAAAAATATCGTGAATTCATATCTTAATGTTGGATCAGAGCATAATGAAAATCTTGGAGGCTGACCTAAGTCAAGGCAAGTGAACAAGGGACTTATTCTTTTAACTTGGAATATTACAAAATAAAATTTAAAAATACGAGTAGATAATTAAAAAGAACAACAGAGAAGGAATCCTGACACTGATAGGCACACAAAGGTGGCAGAGTGAGAACAGAAGAGCCAACCCCTGAAGGAGACAGACATAAGTGCCCATATCTATCACATACAGACAAGAGAGAAGAAATATTTCACAAGGCAAGAAACACATTTTTAACCAGCACAGACCCATGTGTCAGAGATTAGCTTTATGAAACAGAAACATTAAAATTAAAAACATACATTTGTGGCTTACAAACATAAGCCTCAAAGTTGGTCGAAATGAAACTTTTGGGGTTGTTGAGTATTGCAAATTTCGTTAGTGAAAAACGTGGCCTGCCTGAATCACAAATCTTGTTTAGAATATTTTCATAATTTCAATATGTACGAAGACATATTAATAGTTTAGCACCATGGTTTGTGAAACAAGGATGAAAAAGAGTGATAATGAAACATATAAAGAAGATAATATTCAAACTTAAAGAAAGACTCTCTTTTGACCACATTGGTGCAGACAGCTCTTCAGCAGGGAAATAAGTTGGATTACTCCACCTTTCAAGGTGAATTCAATCTTGCCATCAATGAAAGAGTATAGTAATCAAATTGCTTAAGTGGATCATGAAATCTTGTCTTTAATAGAGAGGAGATGACAAGTTGATTTATTATAATAAGGGGGGATTGAAGTTGATTGTTTATATGAATCTAGGCAAATACTTCCTTTTGCATGAAAATCCAGATCGATGGAGCAACAACAAAGGTTTGTGAATCTGGAGCAGGTAAGACACTAAAAGTAAAGCATGTGGTCTTTTATCATATTGTGATCATCTTTTGTAAAATTTGTGTAGGGGGTGCACTGCAGTATTAACACTCCAAAACTACAATATTAGATGTCCATGTTTAAGAAGGTGAATTTACCATGAAATGAAAGTCAGATCAAGTGAAATGAACATAAAGAACAATAAATCGTTTATGAGAAAATATCCGATATAAGAAGGATAAATAAATGAAATCCACCTACACCTTGAATGGTCGCATACGTGAATATGCATGCCTTTTAGATGTGCCCTTTAATATTAACATTAGTATTACATGTACTTTATGTTTGTTGCATTGCCTCCCCCTTTAAGGATGCTTTGTCCTCCAAGCATAAAAAGGTTATCTCTTCAAGCTTGCTTGTAATGCTTTCACATGATAACCAATTCTTGATGATGTCATAGTCAAAGAAACAAAGCAGTATAATCTTCAAAGGACTGAATAGAATTGTCGAATTATTGAAGGGTAAGTCCATCCTAGTTAGTGTCCAAAAATCAGATCATGGTAAGCATATTATATACTCAGGAATCTAACCTAAAATCCTAGTGGTGAGCTTGTAAATACCCTATTTTCTGCTCATCTGAATTGTCATCATTTGCATTAGTTGATCACCTAAACCTTCCGTTTTATTCCTTTTTTACTACTATTTTTACAACCAAATCTAGTGATGGTTGAACTCTCAAAAGGAACTGTATGAACACTACCACCTTTTGAAGAGAACCTGTCCAGGATTCCCTCATCCTGTTGTAAAGAAGATTCTCAAGAAAAGATAGAGAAACAGTTTCAGTGGATATTAGATAATTTTCTAAAAATAGGAAAACAGCACAACAATATCGTTTTGGATATTTTTGTATGAAAGAGCAAGTGGGAGATCCAATGGGGTTCACCTCGATATGGAATAGAAGTTAATCTTTTGTTTCAGTTATCACGTTTCTTGCCTTTACTGTTGAGTTAGTTTTAGAAGAATGTTCAGAAATCCTGCAGAGCAAGTAGTTTTAGGAGATCATTCAGAAAGCCCGTCAAGCAAGGGCCCACTCTAGCAGCAAGCAGCTGCGAGGATCTCTGTAGTTTACCATTAGTTCATTTATTTCATATCATTTCTAGAATCTCATTTCCTGTCTGCAACTTCAATTCCTGTTGGTGTGCTTAACTAATTTCTTCCCAGCAATCTCAATTCCTGTTGGTGTGGTTAGAATCAGATAGTTTCTTTCTTGCAATTTCAAATTTTGTTGGGTGCTTAGTTTATTTCTGCAAATTCCTTTTCTTGAATAAGTTTTCTTGCAACACATTTTCATGTGATTTACTCAGTCTGAAGAATTACTACAGATTGATTTAGTAGCATCATATTAGTGATTGAAACATAATGGATTAAAACAACGAAAAGAGCCCCGGAAAACAATTAAATCAGTAATAAAAACCCGAGAATAGAGAGCTTTGTAAATGCACATATAGTGTAAACATTTTGATGGATCACATTCTATGGTTGATAATTAAAATTAGCTCTAGCACATCCTGGGCCCAATAATCCCAAGTATCACTGGAAGTTAATAATTTTGGTGCTGTTGCGGGGGAAACACCAATTTTCCAAAGATCTTCTATACTTTGGGAAATTAATCTATCGCTGTATTATAGGATTGGAAACTGAGCCAATTCTGTTTCCAGCGTATGGTGTCTTTGATTCTTGTTAATAAGCATGTACGGCAAGAAGGGACAAGTTTGGAAGAATTCTCCCTCATTTTCCTTCAACTTCAAAATCATCTTAAACAAGCAGACAAAGAGAGCTCACTGCAGCAGCCCAGGTCACTGCAAAATTCCTTTCCGAACCATGTGGTGCCTATATTACTACAAAGGAAGAACCCAAACTTAAACTTGAGGAGGCTAAAACCTATTATTTCTATTTGGTACTTTGACAGCTCTGACACGCTCAAAACATACCGATTCCTCGGTTTCTCTCCCCGTGGATAATATATATGACAATGAAGAACCAGAGGTCAGTGGTGTATAAATTTCCCACCTGCAAACCTGAAGAAGAAGATAGGATGAAACGTATTAATCCCTCTATTATTCCACATTTCCATGCACTCCGCATTAACAATCCACATACCTTCATGTTTAAATAAACATTCCACCAAGTTTCCAGGACAGGGCAGTGCAGAACCAGTAAGATGCATATGGGGATGTGTGGAAGCACCCCCAAAATTTGAGGAAATTTCAAGGGGTATAAAGAGACATCAAGGTCCCAAGCATAAAGATCCACTGTTGAAAATGTAGCGAGCAAGGTCTTCTAGCTTGTGCGCCAGTAAAGACCTCGAATTGTCCTCTTGAGTTGGACTTCAATTAGGATGAGTTATTTCCAGTTTAATGGAATAATCATCAAGTTACATGTGTAGAGTTGAAGCTTCAGTTATATGGTTGTCTTCATCAGTTTGACTACAGAACAAGGTGGCAGTAGCAGTTGAGTTAGAGCGACTTAGCCTTCAGTCTTGATTGAAGGAAGGACGACTTAAGAACTCCAATGTTGATTGGAGAGAGAAAGAGTATGACTCTCAGTTAACTCATCAATCAAGAACTCGAGTTCTAAATTTGAACTAGGTCTCCTTGCATGTTTGAATTGGGCCTATAAATTAATAGTATTGTGCACAGAGGTTTGTGACAAGATAGAGCTCACAAGTTTGTGAGAGAGCCTTGATTGTGGAGAGCGCAGGAATCATGTCCTAAGAAACAGGAAGGCACAAGTGTGCTAGAATTTAGGAGATTGATTGCCCGCAGGGTTGAGGAGCTGGTGCCCAAAGAAAAAGGAGGCAGGAAATGCGCAAGGAAATAGGAGGAATTGCGCTAGGATTTAGGGGCCTCATTTGCGCTAGGAAATAGAGACCTGATGCGCAAGGATTTAGGAAGCTTCTAGTGTGTAGAGATCAAGCAGAAGTGAGCAGGTTTCGCAAAGCAAGTCAAGGAGGCAGCAGAAGAACAATTGTGTGCTAGAGGGGCAAGATCAACCAAGATCTAGGCCAGCCAAGATCAATTGTATCAGCTGAGATTTGTGTGAAAAGCAGAACGCTTTCTCGAGAGAGACAGATTGCTTTGTAATAAGTGCTCAAGAACAATCAATAAAATAGCCACATCAATCAAGCAGGTTTTCTCTGTTGGGTTTCCTGAGAAAAATAAATGTGTCAATTTGAGCATGTGTTTTTATCTCTGTGTTTTTATTCCGCTACTTATAAGTTGTTAAGAAGCTTTGTATCTTGGTGAAATTTAACTAGATTTCAGTTTTCAGTAATTCACTAAGTAATTGCAAAGTTTCGTGGAAATTTAACATGGTATCAGAGTAGAGATCAGCATAAATACCAGCACCAAGTTGATCAATTAGTCCTGAGCGCAAGATCAGTCAAGAAGGCTAGCGCTAGAGTTTTGAAGAGCAGTTCTTTGGATAAGCAGTATGGCATTCCAAGGACAAAGGGCAGATCACTGTTTAGAGGGAGCCTCTAACTTCTAATCATGGAAGGAGCAGATCTCAAAAGTGTTGGAAGATAATGGAGTGCTCAAGTATGTGAAGCACCCAATAGCTCAACCTCAAGATGCCCGACAGTTGATCCAGCATAACAAGAATGACACCAATGCAAGGAGGATCATCCTAGATGGGGTCAAAGTTCATATTATTCCTCATCTCCATGAGAAGAAGACAACATATGAGATGTGCTTAAATCCATCTTAGATCTGTATCAGGGTTCCAATGATGTCAGGAAGCTTTCTCTCAAGGAAAAGCTAAGAAGTATCTGGATGAGCAAAGGAGAGCCCATCATCACATATCTTTTTAAGTTCACTCAAGTTCAGGAGCTAGGTGGAGTGGACATGACTGTAGTTGGCAGTGACCTTGTGAGTTTTGTGCTTTCGAGACTTCACAAGTCTTGGTATAGTTTCCCGGATGCAATAAGTGGCAGAGAGAATATATTCCCAATTGGGAAAAGTTAGGGAGTGACTACGTTCAATAAGAAATCCAAAGAGGGACAAGAGCTGGTAAAGAAGCCCCAGCAGAAGACAAGGAAAACTTTGCCTTAGCAAGCAAAGGTAGCAAAGCCAAGGGCAAGAAGGGCCAAAGAGAGGTCGTGTCCAGTCAGAATAGCGAGAAGAAGAAGGATCTGAGCAAGATCAAGTGCTTCCATTGCCATGAGTTCAGACACTATGCCAATAAGTGTCCTAATCGGAAGAAGGAATCCAGTAAGAATCAGTTCAAGAAAGATTTCTTATTAATAGCTTGCATGGCAAGCTCAGCGGACAACAGTGTATGGTATATTGATTCAGGGGCATCCTTCCACATGATCGGGAACAAGGAGTATTTCAGCCACCTGAAGGAGAAGGGCATGCAATTTCAAGAGCTAGGAGATGATGGAAAATGTGCAACTAGGGGAGTTGGTACTGTTAGTTTTGAGAAAGAGCCAGGTAGCTCCCTCCATCTAAGAGATGTCCTCTATGCTCTAGGCTTGAAGCAGAACCTTGTTTCATAGTTACCCTTGAGGGCAAGGGTTATGATGTCATCTTCAGCAGAGGTGAGGCTTACCTCCAGCACTTAGCTTCTGGATGTAAGAAGCAGATAGGTGTAAGGAAGAAGAATTTGTACTTGCTACAGGTTGAGATACGCACAATGTTGAACAAGAAGACAATGAGTGCACAGAGTAGAGACATGAGAGTGGAGGAGAGCAAAGCTTTGAGGGAGCCCTTAGAGCAAGAGAAAGTTTGAGCTCTCAAGAAGGAGCCTCAGCCAATATCACAGTTTGAGTCTCAACTAGTTGGCAAATGGGTTGACCAACAGGAGGAGAGCCAAAGGGGAGTGGAGGCAGCCACTCAATCAATGACTCCTAGCATAGGGAGAGTTCGAGCCAATGGGCAAAAGATTTGTTAAGGAAGGATCGAAAGAGAGTTGGACATCCCAGTACCACCCTCAAGCAAAGTAAGTAGCCACAAAGATATAAAGGGTACACGGCACTTATGATTGAGGTTATAGACTAGCAAAATAGGAGTATGGTTGGAAGCAACGGATCTTCAGATCAAATTCCACAACAGCAAGCAAGGAAGTCTTCTAGTTCAAAGGGAGCAATTGCAGCAGTGGATAACGTGGTGGTGTTTAAGACAGATCTAGATGGAAGACGTTCTTCCAAAAGTACCTTCCTCGCTAAGAGGGAGTGTTGAAAATGTAGCGAACAAGGTCTTTTGGCTTATGCCTTAGAGTGACGACCTTGAATTATCCTCGTGAGTTAAACTTTAGTTAGGATGATTTATTTCCAGATTATTGGAATAATCATCAAGTTAACATACATAGAGTTGAAGCTTCAGTTATATAGGAGTCTTCATCAATTTGACTACAGAACAAGGTCGCAACTAGCAATTCAGTTAGAGCGAGTTAGCCTTTAGTCTTGACTGAAGGAAGGACAACTTAAGAACTCTAATGTTGATTGGAGAGAGAAAGAGTATCACTCTCAATTAACTCATCAATCAAGAACTCGAGTTCTAAATTTGCACTAGGTCTCCTTGCATGTTCGTATTGGGCCTATAAAGAGGAGGACAAAGGCACAAGGAAATTAATTGTTTTGTGCACAAAGGTTTGTGACAAGATAGAGCTCACAAGTTTGTGAGAGAACCTTGAGTGTGGAGAGCGCAGGAATGGTGTCCTAAGAAACAGGAAGGCACAAGTGCGCTAGAATTTAGGAGATTGATTGTGCACATGGTTGAGGAGCTGGTGTCCTACGAAATAGGAGGCAAGAAGTGCACAAGGAAATAGGAGGAATTGCACTAGGATTTAGGGGCCTCATGTACACTAGGAATTAGGAGGCTTCTAGTGCATAGAGATCAAGCAAAAGTAAGCAGGTTTCGTAGAGCAAGCCAAGGAGGCAACAGAGGAACAATTGTGTGCTAGAGGGTCGGGATCAAGCTACATTTAGGCCAACCAAGATCAATTGTATCAGTTGAGATTTATGTGAGATGCAAAACGCTTTCTCAAGAGAGAAAGATTGCTTTGTAATAGATCCAAGTGCTCAAGAACAATCAATAAAATAGCCACATCAAGCAAGCAGGTTTTCTGTTTTGGGTTTCCTAAAAAAATAAGTTTGTCAATTTGTGCATGTGTTTTTATCTCTATGTTTTTATTCTACTACCTATAAGTTGTTAAGAAGCTTGTATCTTTGTGAAAGTTAACTAGATTTCAGTTTTCAGTAATTCACTAATTAGTTGCAAAGTTTCATGGAAATTTAACATGGGATCAAAGCAGAGATCAACATAAAGACCAACACCAATTTAACCAATTATTGTACAACGCAGATCAGTCAGGAAGGCTAGCGCTAGAGTTTTGAAGAGCAATTCTTTGGATAGGCAGTATAGCGTTCCAAGGACTAAGGGCAGATCATTGTTTAGAGGAAGCCTATAACTTATGCTCATGAAAGGAGGAGATCTCAAAAGTGTTGGAAGATAATGGACTGCTCAAGTATGTGAAGTAAGCAATACCTCCACCTCAAGATGCCCAACAGTTGATCCAGCATAATAAGAATGACAACAAGGCAAGGAGGATCATTCTAGAGGAGGTCAAAGATCATATTATTCCTCACCTCCATGAGAAGAAGACAACGTGTGAGATGTTTAAATCCGTCTTAGATTTGTATTAGGGTTCCAATGATGCCAAGAAGCTCGCTCTCAAGGAGAAGCTAAAAAGTATCTGGTTGAGCAAAGGAGAGCCCATCATCACATATCTTTCTAAGTTCACTAAGGTTCGAGATGAGCTAGGTGGAGTGCATGTCACTATAGTAGACAATGACCATGTGAGTCTCGCGCTTTTGGGACTTCACAAGTCTTGGTATAGTTTCCAAGATGCAATAAGTGGCAGAGAGAATATTCCCAAGTGGTAAAAGTTATGGAGTGACTGCATTCAAGACAAAATCCAAAGAGGGACGAGAGTTGGTAGAGAAGCCCCAACAGAGGGCAAGGAGAAATTTGCCTTGGCAGGCAAAGGTAGCAAAGCCAAGGGCAAGAAGGGCCAAGAAGAGGTAGAGTCGAGTCAAAAGGGCGAGAAGAAGAAGAAGGATCTAGGCAAAATCAAGTGCTTCCATTGCCATGAGTTCAAACATCATGCCACTAAGTGTCCTAATCTGAAGGAGTCAAGTAAGGATCATGTGGTTGCAGCAGCTAAGGTAGACGTGTTTTATGCTGAGTTCCAGAAATATTTCTCATTAATAGCATGTATGGCAACCTCAACAGACAATAGTATATGGTATATTGATTCAGGACCATTCTTCCACATGACTGGGAAAAAGGATTATTTCAGCCACCCAAAGGAGGACATGCAGTTTCACATTAAGCTGGTAGATGATGGCAAGTACGCAACTAGGGGAGTTGGTATTGTCATATTTGAGAGGGAGTGTAGCTCCCTCCATCTCAGAGATGTCCTCTATTTTCCAGGCCTAATGCAGAACCTTGTTTCAGTAGCTATCCTTGAGGACAAGGGTTATGATGTCACCTTCAACAAAGGTAAGGCTTACCTCCAACACTTAACTTCTAGATGTAAGAAGCAGATAGGTGTAAAGAAGAATAATGTGTACTTACTACAGGTTGAGATAGGCACAGCCTTGAGCAACAAGCAAGGAAGTGCAAAGAGTAGAGACATGAGAGTGGAGGAGAGCATAGCTCTATGGGAGTGCTTATAGCGAGAGCAAGTTAGAGCTCACAAGAAGGAGCCTCAGCCAGTATCACAAATTGAGTCTCGGCTAGTTGGCGAGTCGGACAACCAGCAGGATGATGAGGAGAGTCCGGGGCAAGTGGAGGAAGCCACTCAGTCAATGACTTTCATTATTGGGAGAGCTTGAGCCAAGTGGGCAGAAGATTTGTTTAGGAAGGATCGAAAGAGAGTTGAACCTCTCAATACCACCTTCAAGCAAAGTAATAGCCATAGAGATACACAGGGTACATGGCACTTATGACTAAGGTGATAGACTCGCAGAATAGGAGTACAGCTGGAAGTAACGGGTCTTCAAATCAGATTCTACAACAGCAAGCAGGGAAGTCTTCTAGTTTAGAAGGAGCAACTACAACAACGAATAACGTGGTAGTGTTGAAAACAGACCCAGGTGAAAGAGGGTCTTCCAGAAGGACCTTCCTTGCTAAGAGGGAGTGTTGAAAACGTAGCGAACAAGGTCATTTGGCTTGTGCCTTTGCCAATGAAGACCTCAAATTGTCCTAATAACTTAGACTTCAGTTAGGATCAGCTATTTCTAGTTTACTGGAATAATCATCAAGTTATCATGAGTAGAGTTGAAGCTTCAGTTATATAGGAGACTTCATCAGTTTGACTACAAAACAAGGTGGCAGTTAGCAATTCAACTAGAACAAGTTAGCCTTTAGTCTAGGAAGGACAATTTAAGGACTCCAACATTGATTGGAGAGAGAAAGAGTATCACTCTCAATTAACTCATCAATCAAGAACTCGAGTTCTACATTTGAACTGGGTCTCCTTGCATGTTCGAATTGGGCCTATAAAGAGGAGGATGAAGGCACAAGGAAATTAATTGTTTTGTGCACAATGGTTTGTGACATGATTGGGCTCACAAGTTTGTGAGGGAGCCTTGATTGTGGACAGTGCAAGAATTATGTCCCAAGAAATAGGAGGCACAAGTGCACTAGAAATTAGGAGATTGATTGTGCATAGGGTTCTGGAGTTGGTGTCCTAAGAAATAAGAGGTAAGAAGTGTGCAAGGAAATAAAAAGAATTGCACTAGGATTTAGGGCCCTCATTTGCACTAGGAAATAGGGACCTAGTGCGCAACAATTTAGAAGGCTTCTAGTGCACAAAGATCAAGCATAAGTGAGGAGGTTTTGCAGAGCAAGTCAAGGAGGCAACAGAAGACCAATTGTGTGCTAGAGGGCAAAGATCAAGTAGGATCTACACCAGCCAAGATCAACTATATCAGTTGAAATTTATGTAAGCAACAGAACGCTTTCTCAAAGGAGCAAGATTACTTTGTAATAGATCCAAGTGCTCAAGAACAATCAATAAAATAGCCACATCAAGCAAGTAAGTTTCCTTGTTGGGTTTCCTGAGAAAAATAAGTATGTCAATTTGTACATGTGTTTTTATCTCTGTGTTTTTATTTTGATGCTTATAAGTTGTTAGGAAGCTTTGTATCTTAGTGAAAGTTAACTAGATTTCAGTTACAGTAAGTCACTAAGTAGTTGCAAAGTTTCAAGGAAATTTAACATCCCGTTTCTAAAATTATAAAAATGAGAACAACAACAATAAAATCTAAACAAATCTGGATCGAGCGAAACTGCTCTGATGCAAATCACAGCCAAACGCTACCAAACCCTAGCCAGTAGCCGCCCCTGACTGCCCTCACTGCAGCCGCCGCCGCACCTCTGTTGGTCGCCTGCAATGGAAATGGCGGTAGGAGGGGAGAGCTCCGCCTCCCCTCCAAAAAACTCCACAAGCTCTGACAAATCTCAGTTCGTTCAGCCTCAGTTCCCCTCTGACGCAGGCCCAGACGTCGGACAGGACAGACATCAGAAGAATGAAGCAAAGCATCATACGGCTCCGACAGAAGAAGATAATACAGACAAAGAGATACACAACAAAGCTAAGGCGTCTCAGCAAAAAGTAACATCAGCCACTTGTATCCCAAAAGTTGCCGAACCCATCAAGGTTGAACTGCCTAGCCACCACATCAATGGTGAGATCCAGTACATGCAAGATCACGCACTAATCGGAAAGTTTCTAGGCTTCTAGCCTACGGAAAAAGCCTTGCAAGGTTGGATAGCTTCCAAATGGAAGCCCAAAGGACAAATTACTCTGCAACTAGGACCAAAAGGCTTCTTCACAGCAATCTTTCACTGTGTGGAGGACAGAGTGCGGATATTCGAAGGAGGCCCATACTTCTTCAACTCTTCAGGCCTCTACCTCACAAAATGGAAACCAAGATTCAATCCCGACTAGGAAGATTTCAGCTGGGCTCCAGTCTGGATCAGGATGTACTCCCTCCCAGTGGAGTACTAGAAAGAAGAAACACTGGCAGATATAGGCAACAAACTTGGCACCTTCATCCGAGTCGCGGCTGAAACAAAAACTCGCAAATATACCTCATATGCCAGGATCTGCATCCACATGCATCTGACCAAAGCTCTAGCTGATACGGTAAGACTCTATCACGATGATTATGAATGGACACAACCTTTAGATTATGAGCATATTCCCTTCCACTGTCGCAAGTGTCATGAGCATGGCCATCTCTTCCGTGACTGTCCATTAAACTCTCAATCCAAAGCAGCTGCTGCTGTCTCTGATAAAGACTCCGAAGGTTTCATCAAGATTCCCAACCGTCGTAGGCATGCCAAAAAGAATCAGCCAGTCATGGACAACGCTCTCAAAACTGACTCCCAGAACAGATTCTTTGTTCTTGCAACGCACAATAAGCAAGATCATCCCAGTTCTGAACCCCCGCGCAATACCTCTTCGCCCTCTTCCTCCCTCATTCCCTCAAACCCCATGCAGCCCTCTGATCCTGCTCTTTCGAATCCCATTCCAAACCCTTCTTTGGAGAAAGGAAAATCGGTGTCAAGTCTCAGTCCCTTCTCCTTCTCCCATGAGAAACCTTCAGTGGACAATAAGCAGCAAGACTATGATATGGAGACAGATGTTACTCTGGCTCTCAGTCTTCAGCAGGAAGCGGATGAGGAAGAACTAGGGGATACCACTGTCATGGAAGAAGATCAGGCGGATGTTAGCATAGATGGTCTAGACATCTTCACACTTGAAACGGCATGCAAACAGAGAGAATACAACTCTATTCAACCCTGGCAAATAGACAAGCTGGAAGGAGTCTTAGCCAAGGTGCAGCATCATAAAAGCCTTGGCATACAAGGAGGCAGCCTATGGGACGGAAAAAAGATGCTCAAAGACCCTAAGAAACGAGGAAGAAAGACAGACCTTCAGAGAACCATAGCACTAGGTGAAATACTTATGGAGTCGGGGCGATTCCCTAAGCTGACAAAGTTCTACAAACCCAAATCTCAGTTTACATTAAGCTAATATCCTGGAATGTGAGAGGACTCAACAGCCCCTCAAAACATAGAATGATCAAAAACTTGATTCAACAAGAAAAACCTACCATAGTTTTTCTGCAAGAAACAAAAAGCAACACTGAAGCTATTGAAAGAATACGCGGCAAAGTCTGGGCAGGAAGCAGCGCCATCTCAGTAGACGCCTCTGGAGCCTCAGGCGGTTTAGCCATTTTGTGGAACCCACAAATCATCACACTTTATGACTTCCATGCCACTCTACATCTTATTCAAGCCTCCTTCCACCTCATTGGCACCGGAATCCATTGGCATCTCACAAATGTATATTTTCCTCAGACAATTCAGCAAAAACTAGAACTGCTGGAAACGATTTCTATCCTCAATGAAAACAGGTAATTCCCGCTCTGGATCGGAGGCGGCGACTTCAACATAATAACATCCATGGCAGAGAAGCAGGGAGGTAGAATCAGGCTCGACAGTGACAGCGAGGGCCTCAAAGAATTCATTCAAAACAATCATCTTATGGACATACCAACCTCTAATGGAATTTTCACTTGGACTAACAAGCGTCGAGGTATTTATCACATTGCCTCCAAGCTTGATAGATTCCTTCTTTCTGACAATGCAATCCACCTGGGAGGGGATTTCAATGCTTCCATCATCCCCCAAAGTGGATCTGACCAGTGGCCAATTTTGCTACAATGGTCCAGGCCAGGTAACCGCTGCAACAAACCTTTCAGATTCGAAGCATTCTGGCTAACAAATGCCACTTTCAAGACGGTAGTCAGCGATGCATGGGCAGCTTACATTCCGCCAGAGGGGGCCAAAATGTATCAATTCCAACAAAAACTAAAAAATCTGAAACATGTCCTCAAAGTATGGAATCGCACAAATTTTGGCAACATACAGGAGAAGCGCTCACAATTGGAACAGCAAATGCACATACTTCAACAAACTCTCATCCTTGAAGGCAGATCAGAAGAACAAGCACAGCAGGAACAGATCCTCTGGAATCAAATCGAGGAACGCAGGAAACAAGAGGAAATACTCTGGCGGCAAAAATCTAGAATCAACTGGCTCAAAGAGGGAGAGAAGAATACAAAATTCTTCCACAAAGCCACCATTCAAAGGCGCATGCACAATAATATCACGTTCATCAACAACCAACAAGGCGAAAGAATTGAGAAACATGAGGACATGGAAAAGGAATTCACAGGGTATTTCAAGGAAATTTTAACGGAACCCATTGAGAACAGGGATGCAGCAATCAGAGCCATCACGCAGCATATTCCAAGCATCATCACTGAGGATCACAATAACAGATTACTCCAGCCCGCGACCTTGCAGGAAGTTGAAGAAGCCATGGCTCAACTCAAAGACGGAAAAGCGCCTGGGCCTGATGGCTTTACAGCCAATTTCTTCCATGAATTCTGGGAACTCATCAAAACTGAGGTATGGGCCCTCGTTGAAGAATCCAAAAGCATGCACTGGGTCCTCCCAGGCCTCAATACCACCTTTATAGCACTGGTACCCAAGGGCGGAGAACCCAACAGGCCTGAAAAATACAGACCAATCGCACTATGCAATGTAATTTACAAGCTAATCTCAAAGGTCATCGCAAATAGGCTCAAACCTCTCTTGCCCTTACTCATATCTCCGGAACAAACTGGGTATGTGGAAGGACGGCAGATCATGGATGGAATCATACTATCAAATGAGGTAATACATTCATTAAAGATTCTCAAGAAACCAGGTATGATTCTAAAACTCGACCTCTCCAAAGCTTTTGATAAGCTAAGTTGGAATTTTATTCACAAAATGCTTTTAGCCTTTGGCTTTAGTGCAACCTGAACCAGGTGGATTATGAGCCTCATCACCTCTCCAAGCTTCTCTGTTCTTTTGAATGGCTCTCCCTCCTCCCCCTTTCGACCCTCTCGTGGCATTAGGCAAGGGGATCCACTTTCACCTTTTCTCTTTGTTCTAATGGCCGAGGGCCTCAGCAGACTTCTCAAATCTGTCGTTGCCTCTCAAGAGCTTAATGGTATTTCCATCCATGGTCTCAATCCTCTGTCTCATCAGTAGTTCGTTGATGACACCATGCTATTTGGCCATCCCTCCTCGAAAGAAGCCTCAGTATTTAAGTCTCTTCTCACCCTTTACTCTGATGCCTCTGGCACCTCCATCAATGCCTCGAAGTCTCAACTCTTCTTTTTTAACACTCCCCCCTCCACTCAAAGGAATATTGCCAGAATTCTGGGATTCACCATATCCCATTTGCCTTCTAAATACCTTGGAGCTCCCCTCTCGGACTCAGCTATCAAACATGCTTCCTGGCGGTCTCTCCTGGATAAGCTAGAATCAAAACTCTCATCGTGGACCTTTCGTGCACTCAACATGGCAGGCAGATTGATCCTGATCAAGTCTGTCCTTCAAGCTATGCCGTTGTACCTCTTCTCCACCATGGCAGCTCCAAAATGGGTCCTTAAAGCCATTCGCAACCTTCAGCGCAACTTCCTATGGTGCTCCACTGGCAGGAATCGAAAATGGGCTCTCGTAAATTGGAAAGAAGTGTGCAAAATCAAATCAGAAGGAGGACTAGGGCTTCGAGATCCACTTCAAAGTAATAACACAATGGGAGCCAGAATGTGGTGGAACTGGATCTCCAAGCCGCATTCACCTTGGGCTCGACTATGGCAAGCGAAATATGCTCTGGGAAGTCAATGGCACGATCTCATCCGAATTAACTCCACAGCCCAAGGTTCACCAATCTGGAATGCTGCAAAGACACATAGCCACTTCATTTAGGAACACAGTTTCTGGGAAATCCATTCAGGTACGTCAGCCAAGTTTTGGGAGGATACGTGGCAACAGCTCCCTAAACTTGCGAATCTATTCCAAATGCCCCTCTGGCAATCATATATGCAGCAAGAAAACCTCATTCAGGTGCAACAATTCTGGCAACAAACAGAGCATCATGGATACCGACTATGGAAACCCGCGAGCAGCTGGCAGAGGGATTGGGAAGGCGAAACATACTCAGACATGGAACAAGAACTCACTCATCACAGAATCTGTCACTCCAACCAGCAGGATAAGCTCAGATGGGGTCACACGCACAAAGGCACATTCACCACTAAAGAAGCACATCAACTGCGCTATTCAGACACCCAAGCGGATAAAGATCAAATTTGGGCACGAGTTTGGTTACCAGGGCTATGGCCTAAAATCTCAACCTTCTTATGGCTGCTAAGTAAAAAGCGCATTCTAACTTGGGACAATTTAATAAAAAGGGGATTCATTGGGCCTTCTAGATGCCCAAATTGCAATCTCCGTGCTGAGACAATCAGTCATTTAATGGAGACATGTCCACTAGCAAAGCAACTATGGGAAAAAGTGGAGAAATGCAACAAGAGAACAGAACCCAGGAGCGAGGATGTAACGGAAAATATACGGAACTGGGACAAGAGCCCATATAAAAGCCAACTTCTCAATACTTTATGGGGTCTAATACCAGGCTTTTTGTACTGGCTTCTCTGGAAAGAGCGCAACTCTCGAATCTTCAACAACACCTCCCGGACAATCGACGCTCTGTGGCTCATCTACAAAAGAAATATCCAGGAAACCTTAGCCATAAGAACCTGGTATGATACAGACATGCCAGAAGTGCAACAAGAGAGGGACATTTTTAAAGAATGGAATCTTGACCTTTCCGCCTTTGCAAAGGTCATTACCCGTCCTCCACGCAGCTCCACCTCCCCGTCTCCCTGGTCCCCACCAGCTTTCAACTCATTCAAGCTCAATTTTGACGGGGCAGCTAAAGGTAATCCTGGTCCTGCAGGATTCGGAGGAATCATCAGAAGCCACACAGGAGCACTTATGCATATCTATTATGGCTCTTTAGGCAAAGACACCAACAATGTAGCTGAGCTAGAAGGACTCTGGCACGGGATTTGTCTAGCAGAGCAAAAACACTTCTTCCCTCTTGAGGTTGAGGGCGATTCTCTCATCCTAATAGCAGCAGCCAAGAAAATTCAGGCAGGGGCAACAGCAGTCAAATTAGCAACCAGCTGGAGATTGCTAAGCAGGTTGGAATCCCTAGAGGCAAAGCTTAAGAATCCACAAAGTATAACCTTCCAGCATGTACGCAGAACAGCAAACCAGGTAGCCGACAGAATGGCTAATCAAGGTGTGTCTCAGTCATCACCTTACTTCTCCGGCTCCTTGGACATGGTTGAGGATGAACAACTCAAAAAGGACTGCATCGCTTTGGTGCAAAAGGACCTCTCCCTCCCGGATGCAGGTGATTTTAATGCTTAACAAGTCAAGGGCTCGTCATGAGGGCAGGTGTCCACGAGCCACGTATAACAGGACGCATAGCATGTGGGCTTGCTGCGTGAGGCATTTAAGTTCGGAGGCGTTGGTTAATGGCAGTCGGGTCCTTCCGGCATTTACTACCCCTCTTGGTAACGGGAAAATGGCGCTACAAAGCCATGGCCTCTCTGTCATTCTCCCGCAGTTTGTGTTTGCTCATGCTCTGGTTCTAAGGGAGGTCGTGGTGGCTCAATCTCTGGTTCTGAGGGAGGTTGCAAGGGGTTATTCCTGCCATTGGGACCATTCGGGGGTGTTTGGCATCTCTGTCACTCTCCCGCTGACGGGCATAAGGTTCGAGTGCTCGGAGGTGGTGTGTGCTCATTCTCTGGTTCCGAGGGAGGCTGTGACGGGTTATACCTGCTCTTCGCACAATTCAGAGATGCAGCGAGAGCGTCTACGACAGTCAAGCCGGCGCGGGATTTCCAGAGGGCAGGCTTCGTCTCAGAGGCGAGCCCCCTCCCCCTCCTCCTCAATCGAGGTTTCTTCCGACCGTCGGCGCTCCAAGGGTCGGGCAGTTGGCAGAGGCAGCGCAGCGGAATATCGAGAGATTATGGACTGTGGGCACTCTGAGCATCCCATGGTGAGATATCGTATTCCATGTACTCTGTCAAATTCAACTTTCTTTGTTACAGTTTCAGTGGAGCATTGCAGCAATCCTCGAGGTGAAGATGATGTTATTCATGCCATCCCTCCGCGTATTCCTGGGTTGGCTCCTACAACAAGTGTGCAAGTTCCCGCCATTGATATGTTGCGCCCTGTTCAAGCCAGCTTCTCTCCAGACCCTGGGGCAGGCCCAAGTGAACCTATGCAGCGTGACATTCTCACCGAGCCGGATATCCACAAGATTCCCAGATGCAAAGCGGAGGAAGATGTGCACACCACTGATGATGACTAGTTCGCTCTGCTGTTCGACTCAGGTTTCTGAAGAAGGAATTTTTTCACTATTCGCTCTCACCGCTATCTTTGTCCGATCTTTGTCCTTGTGTAATTCTGTCCCTATCTGTTACAGTGACGGCTATCCATAGTTGTTCCAGTCTTTATGTGTTTCAGTTAAACATGTATGTTCAGTGTCGGTCTCATGAATGTCGATTTGGTTCAAGTGTCGGTCTTATGTAATTTTGGAGATGATCATTCCTGAGCTTACTGTCAGTCCTTCGACAGGTTTCACAGGGCTACGGCTCTTTTGTACCAAAGATGATGCAATTTTTGCCTTTTTTGTAATATAATAGCATAGTCTTATTCAGAAAATGAACAAAAAAAAAAAAAAAATCTAAACAATAACAATTCATCCCAGCAAATTCATCATTGTGCAATCTAGTGGAAACCTGTTGAATCTAAATGAGATATGAATTTTTGCTTTCTCCAAATGAGTCTAATGAGATTGGAAGTTTGGAACCACCCTCTTGGCTCAGACATCCTAAAACAATTAATGGTATGTTAAAAATTTACGTGAAAGGATAGAAAAGATAAGATGAAGGAGAATATATTTTTTCGTACTAATTATTATCAAGGTCACAAGCTCCTCAAAGTTCTCTCCCCAGTCTTTGTTTTATTTTTTAAGGGGATACAAAATTCTACTTTATCCAAATGAAGTCAAATTATTATCAAGGTCACAAACTCCTCAAAGTTCTTTCTATCCCCTATCTTTGTTTTATTTTTAAGGGGATACAAAATTCTACTTTATACAAATGAAGTCAACGAGGTTGAACCCACTCTCAAACATCCTAGAACAATTAATGATAATGTTAAAAATTATGTAAAAACAAAAAACAGAAGAGGCAAGATAAAGGAGAATATCATTTTTTCTTATCAACTAATTATCAAGGTCACAAACTCCCCAAAGCTCTAGAGAAACGCATCCCCAATATGTTTCCCCACATGTTTCTCCTAAGGGGGATGTGGAGAAACATTTCTCCATGCACCTCTTCACCCATGAATCTTGGAAAACTTGGGGGAATACCCTCAAACTTCAAAAATACGTCTCATGAAACATTGGATTAAATTTGAAGTGTTAAGCCCAATCTATGAATATAGCTCAAATGGTCAAACACTACGACTATCTACTTCTACATTGAGAGCTGCAACACTGCGTTGGTTAATAAGTTTGGAAGGAATTAGTAGCCCTATGAATCCCTATAAAATCACAAAGTGCTAAATCACCTCTTTATGAGTTCTCATCCTTCTCCTTTATAAGGTGTCTCCATTATCCACTAATGAGTTGTCAATGTGAAAACACATCCAAATCTATAATTAGTTACATCCATGTACCATATAATGATATCATCGAGATGAATATATTGCTAGCAATGGCTTAGGGCTTTTTCCTTGGTTCGTGTGTCACATTTCATTGCATAACTTAACATGGCATTAGAGTTCCTTTGGTCTCAAGGGAATGGCAAACCCATGGTAATGATACATAGATTGATAGCTCCTTAATGGTAGTGATCCGTGAAATTTATGATAAAATAAAACCATGGGAAGTTTCATGTTGCTTCTTCAAAGGTTCCCCAAGCCAATAATGCAAATCATCAATGCTAAGATGAGTATGAAGAGTAACGTTGTTGACTTCTTATTGTCATGTTGTTATTGTTGCATTATTATATCTATTGGAGAATAATTCAAATCCCCCCAATAGGCTTGAACCCAAAGATGTCCTTCTACCTTGAGCATTTCCTAGAGTTATAAGAAGGCATCATCATCTGCCCACCCATACACGCGTAGACATTGGAGGCACTCACTCAAGATCCCTTTAGGCCAGCTTCGAGTTGGTTCTCATCTACTCCTCGCTGAGACTGGCCACCATATACCAAGATCTCATAGGACCTACCAAGTGTGTCACCTTCAAGAGAGAGAGACAAATAAAACACCTCATTTTTAGGTACCCCTTATACTACAAGATCAAAGAGTGCTACCACTGCCTCTATGGAAATCCAGGAGGATCCCTTGTTGATAAATGGCAACAAGAGAGTCCAGCTTAATTTGTCCTTGAATTAAACTGGAAATTAAATTCGAATTCTATTCGAATAACAACTTAAAATAGTTAAATTAAGTTTATTAAACTTACTTAACTTAGGAAATTCGAGTTGGAAGTCTTTCTGTCGTCATGCGTATGTTCTCCCTACTTTGTAGGAGTCCAGTATGAGTTAATTGTGAGTTGTAAAATAGAAGACTCAGTTTAATGAGTCAGTTCATTTAAATTAGTTCTCAGATTGCTTGATAAAACTAATAGTGAGTTAACAGTCAATGGTGTCACTAATGAACTCCACCAATGCTACTCTAATTAACTGAATATTTACTCATCGAAACTCATGCATGTCAAATCAAAGAAAGGCCCAGTTGAGACTAGAGTGTAGGGACAGTGTACTATTTTCTTTTTTATTTTTTCTAAGTTGCACTGATAGTGCATGCAATCAAGGATTGATCCTTGGCGGATTGCGCAATTTTTAGAGGCTTTATTTCCATTTAAATACGAGCTATCCTCCATAGGAATTACACATTTGAACAAAGACTTGGAGAGCTTGTGAAGAGGCTAAGCTTTGGCCTTCAGCTTACTTATGAGTTGGAGATTGAATTTGTTGAGACTAGAGTGCAGGGACAGTGTACTATTTGTTTTTTTATTTTTCTAAGTTGCATTGATACTGCATGCAATCAGGAACTGATCCTTGAGGGATTGCGCAGTTTTTAGAGGCTTTATTTCCATTTAAATATGAGTTATCCTCCATAGGAATTACACATTTGAACAGAGACTTGGAGAGCTTGTGAAGAGGCTAAGCTTTGGCCTTGAGCTTGCTTATGAGTTGGAGATTGAATTTGTTCAGTGCTAGGATTGTTCTAGACAGAGCAAGCATTGTAATTTCATCTTGATTTTCCAAATTAATACAAAACAGATAGTGGGGTTTTGAACTGTGGCTTTCCCCGGATATTTATTGTCGTATGTGCCTTTGATTCTCTTCCTCTATTGAATATTGTTTGCTCGATGTTTATGGGCTTCCGCTGTAAAGAGTTGAAATAGATTCTTGTCTCTTGCTTTAGCAAATTGCATTAGCTTGTGAATCTACAACAATTTCTACATGGTATTGGAGCAAGATTGTTTTTTGGGCCGAGAGTTTGCAGACTAGATCTGAAAATTTATGTGCAAAATTTTCAGAAACAAATAGCAGGTCTCGATTCCTTGCGAAAAGATACCCAAATTTAAACAAACAAACAAACAAACAAAAATCGGAGTTTGGATGAGGAATATATCGCTGATTTAAAATCAACTCTCTAGAGGAGATTTAGAAGTTTTGAGTTTCTAGGTTACAAGTGAAAGTCGAATTTGCAGTACATACTTGAAGATAGATAAATGGCACTCCATGGGTTGAGGCTTGAGTATGCCTTGGAAGGCAGCTCGAATTTCATACCCTGGAGGAATAGGATAGAGGTTGTGCTACAGGACAATGGCTTGAAGGAATTTGTTGAACAAGCAATTCCTAAGCCAGCAATTATTGATGCATAGAACTTGGCCGAGTGGAAGAAGTGTGTGGTGAAGGCAAGGCGGATAATCCTTGAGGGAGTTCAAGATCATGTTGTCTCGAGTCTCCATGGAAAGGAAACCTTGCATGCTATGTGGAAAACATTGACGAGCTTGTATCAAAATAGCAGTGATCAAAGGAAGATGGCACTAAAGGATAAACTTTGTAAAATCAAGATGGACAAAGGCGAGACGATTCCAAAGTACTTGACCAAGTTCACTCAATGTCGGGATGAACTTGGAAGTGTTGGAATCACAGTTGCCGAGGAGGATATGGTGAGTCTTGCTCTTCTTAGACTACTCCCAAAGAGTTGGCATAGTTATCAGGACTCTGTTAATGGTCGGGAGAAGTTGCTAGATTGGGAACGACTGTGGTCAGATTTGATGCAAGATGAGATCAGGAGGGACATCAGGGATGGCTCTTCATCAAAGACTGATGATGAAGAGAACTATGCCTTAGCGATTAAGGCGAGGAAGGGGAAACGTAAAATTTCCCATTCCAAATTAGATTCTTATCATGGAGGTAAGAAGAAGGACATGACAAAGGTTAACTGCTTTCATTGTCACAAGATGGGAGACTTTGCTACAAATTGACCATTGAAGAAGTCCAAGGAGAAGTCCTTAGGAGGAGCAGCAAGTGCGGCTTTGGCCTCCCAATTCAAATTGGACTTTTCCCTCATTGCATGCATGGTGTCTTCAATGACGAGAAGTTTCTGGTACTTAGATAATGGAGCTTCATTCCATATGACTGGAGACAAAGAGTTATTCAATGAACTGGAGGAGAAATATCTCAAGATGCATATCGAGATGGGTGATGACGGTAAGTATAGTGTTACTAGTGTGGGTACTATTACTTTTCAGAGGGAGCATGCGGCTCCACTCACCTTGAATAATGTTATGCATGTACTCGGACTGACGAAGAACTTGGTATGCGTTGCCACGCTTGAGAATAGAGGCTATGATGTGATCTTTTCGAAAGGAAAGGTGTTCCTTCGACACATAGCCACGGGTCAAGTAAAGAAGATAGGGATTCGAGTTCAGAATCTCTATAAGATAGAGGTAGAGGATTGTGTTGCTTTGTGTTCAAAAGCAGAACAGATGTTGAGCCGAAACATCGGCAAGTTGTGGCACAGGCGATTGGGCCACTTGCATCATGGGCTTTGAAGATATTTCAACAAATCTCTATCGGACTTGCCAAAGGTACACTTGAGCAAGTTGATACATGCAAGGGTTGTATTGTGGGAAAATACACAAAGTCTTCCACTGGAGACAGAGACAGTCAAGCATAGGCTATTTTGGAGAGAGTCCATTCATATGTGTGTGGACCATTCTCGACAGCATCCATGGCCAAACACAAGTATTATGTTATATTTGTTGATGACTATTCTCGTAAATGCTGAGTATTTTTTACGCAAAAAAAAGGATCAAGCTTTCACACAAAGTTTTGTGAGTTCAAAGCATTGGTAGAGAAAAACTTTGGCAAGAAGGTTAAAGCTCTACGGAGTGATAACAGTGGTGAGTATGTCTCAAATGAGTTTAAGAACTTCTGTGCAACGGAAGGGATTAAACAAGAGTTGACAGCACCCCATAACCCTCAACAGAATGGGGTTGCCAAGAGGAAAAACAAGAGCATAGTAGGGGGCAACAAGGGCAATGTTGCACGATCGGAGCCTACCACTACACTTGTGGGCCAAGGCATGCAACACAGCAGTTTATGTTCAAAATCGTAGCCCACATCGAATACCTAAGATGAAGACAACAGAGGAGGCTTATTCCAGTAAGAGGCCAGATGTTGGTCACTTCAAGATTTTTGGGTCATCGGTTTATTGCCATGTGACCAAAGATGCATAGAAGAAGCTTGAGCCAACAGCAGAGTTGGGGATCTTTGTGGGGTACACTGATACACCCCACAACTATCGGGTGTACATGTCAACCAGTCGGATGATAGTGGTTCGTAGGGATATTAGGTTCGATAAGCATAAGGCCATGCGAGTATCCCTTGAGAGGGAGCTTGAGCTACATGCGAATGAGGAACTTTTAGCTCCTAAGGTTGAGGGGCCTCATATTGATGTGGAGCAGCCACATGCAGAGGTTCAGAGAGTGGAGACATCCACTCAAGCAGATTCTTCCAGGGAGGGAAGAAAGCGCACTAGAGAGGCTGATAGATTGTTGGATGATGCATGGGAGAATGTGGGAGCACTCACTTCTCAGCGCAGACAAAGGAGGTCACCAGAGAGATACAATAGATACATGGCACTTATGGGTGCATGTGTTGTGACAAAGCCATCTTCCTTTCAGGAAGCAGAGCAGCAGTCAATTTGGGTTGATGCGATGGTGGAGGAGTATGACTCCATAGTTCGAAACAGCGTTTGGGATGTGGTCCCGAGGCCGGAGGACAAGTCAGTTGTGAGCTCCCGTTGGCTTTACAAGGTAAAGCAAGCTACAAATGGTAGTGTGGAAACGCATAAGGCCACATTTGTGGCCCGTGGCTTTTCACAAGTAAAGGGGATTGACTATGATGAGACCTTTGCTCTTGTTGCAAGGTACTCGTCAATCAGATCTATTTTGGCACTATCAGCACAGATGGGTTGGAAGATCCATCAGATGGATGTCAAGACTGCATTCTCAATGGCATGAATGAGGAAGAGGTGTACATAGAGCAGCCCAAAGGTTTTGTACTCTTTGACCGTGAGTCACATGTGTGCCAACTCAATAGAGCATTGTATGGGCTGAAGCAAGCCCCCTGTGGTTGGTACACCACGATAGATAGCTACTTCATTAGGTTTGGCTTCATGAAGAGTGAAGCATATGCAAACTTGTGTCACATAGTGGTGGAAGGTAAGTTGTTGATCATTGTACTTTATGTAGATGATCTTATACTGACAGGTGATGAGAAGCTCATCAAATCTTGCAAGGAGGACCTTGCAAGAGAGTTTGAGATGAAGGACATGGGGCTCATGTATTACTTTCTTAGCATGGAAGTATGGCAGAGAGATGGGGAGTTGTTTGTATCTCAAGGCAAGTATACCAACGAGATACTCAGAATATTCCACATGCAGAGCAGTAAACCAATGGAGACTCCTCTAGCTGGTAACTAGAGGAAGGAGGATGCAACTTCAGGAGTAGTGGAAGCTACTGTTTACAGGCAACTTATGGGTTCACTCATGTACTTGGTAAACACACGACTGGATATGTGCTATGCAATTAACCAGCTCAGTCAAGCCATGGTTAGGCCTACCAAGTTGTATTGGAAGGTGACAAAGCATGTATTAAAATACCTCAGGGACACTACTCAGTTTGGGTTATGGTACAAACAGACAGACAAAGTGAAGCTTCAAGGCTTCACCTATGCAGATTGGGCAAGGAGTCCATCCCACAAGAAGAGCACATCAGGAGGGATCTTCAGTATTGGGTCAACGGCAGTTTGTTGGAACAGCAAGAAACAGAGATGCACTCAGTCCGGCAGAAGCAGAGTACATGGCTGCTAGTCAAGCAGCATGTGAAGCTATCTGGATGAGGAAGATCCTAGTTGGTTTGTTTGGTCAACAAATGGATCTGACAGTGATTTACTGTGATAATCAGAGTTGTATCAAACTCTAAAAATCCAATCTTTCATGATCGGTCCAAGCATATTGATATCTGGTATCATCATCTCAAAGATTGTGTATTGAGGCAAATCATGTTCTCAGATTACATTCCCACAGAGGAGCAAGATGCTAAAATCTTGACAAAGGCATTGTCAAGATGTAAATTCGAGTTTTACAGAGACAAGATCGAGGTAGTTGATAATCCCTTTCTTGTTGAGAGGGGGTGTTGAGAAAAGTGAGTCTAGTTTAATTTGTCCTTGAATTAAACTGGAAATTAAATTCGAATTCTATTCTCATACCAACTTAAAATAGTTAAATTAAGTTTATTAAACTTACTTAACTTGGGAAATTCGAGTTGGAAGCCTTTCTGTCGTCATGCATATGTTCTCCCTACTTTGTAGAAGTCCAGTATGAGTTAATTGTGAGTTGTAAAATAGAAAACTCGGTTTAAAGAGTCAGTTCAATTAAATTAGTTCTCAAATTGATTGATAGAACTAATAGTGAGTTAATAGTCAATGTCGTCACTAATGAACTTCACCAGTGCTACTATAGTTAACTGAATATTTACTCATCAGAAACTCATGCATGTCGAATCAGAGAAAACCCCAGTTGAGACTAGAGTGCAAGGACAGTGTACTATTTGTTTTAGATTTTTCTAAGTTGCACTGATAGTGCATGCAATCAGGGACTTATCCTTGAGGGATTGCACAATTTTTAGAGGCTTTATTTCCCTTTAAATACAAGTTATCCTCCATAGGAATTACACATTGGCATAGAGACTTGGAGATCTTGTGAAGAGGCTAAGCTTTGGCCTTGAGCTTGGTTATGAGTTGGAGATTGAATTTGAAGAATGTTGGGATTGTTCTAGAGAGAACAAGCATTGTAATTCATTTTGATTTTATGGATTAATACAAAACAAATAGTGGCGTTTTTGAGTTGTGGCTTTCCCCAGATATTTATTGTGTTATGTGCCTTTGATTCTCTTCCTTTATTGATTATTGTTTGTTCGATGTTTATGGGCTTCGGCTATAAAGAGTAGAAGTAGATTCTTGTCTCTTGCTTTAGCAAATTGCATTAGCTTGTAAATCTACAGGATTTTCTACATCCCTCTCTACTTTCTTCCAATATCCTGACCATAGATGTCTAGCCCTCCTCATTAATGAAATATTCAAACATGGACCTCAAATCCTAGATACCTTGCCTTGCTCAAGGATGACATGGACGATCACATCATACTTTCATATTGATCTGGCTAATCGAAGCAATAAGCAACAAGTTGAGCTTCATGGTATTTTAGATAGTAGAACAGTAAGACCTCAAGTCTCACCTCAGCCCCCCCCCCCGCGAGAGGCCAATATGTGTAGAGGTGCACCAGAGGGATTAGTTCCAAACAGTTACCAAGCAAAGATGCTCCCCCGCCCCCCCAAAGGTTTCCTCCACAGCCCCAACATAGCAACCAAAGACTTATCCAAAGCTTCTTTCCTTTGACCTCGAATGTTAGGAGAATCTCTTGCTCTTAGATACCCCCCCAAGATCGTACAGCCAAATACCTCATTGGATCCAAAGGAAAATCCCTTGCTCCTACATTCCCTTGGGATCGTGCAGCCAAATACCTCGTTGGATCAAAAGAACTCTGATAGTGAACCAACGCCATTGTCGCCCCCCTCATCATCAACTATCAAACTCAGGCATTCTTGACATCATCGACCTCCAACCCCGGACTTATTCACTTAGTCTTCTACATCACTAAAGGCCTTTGATTTGGTTATATACATGTTTGTGAGGTTGTCCTATTGTTGTATTTGTACTTCGTTTTATCCTAGGTTTAGCTTTGGAATTTTCCAGGAGTTATGTTTGCACTCGCACATTGTACTCATATTGGATGTATCCTTTAGTCCCACTGACCTACTTTGGTAGTCACTCGTTGGATATTAATAAAATTATGTTATCCTATCGACATTTAACACGTGAGATCTGTCACCTTTTCAGAAGAATGCTGGCCTTAGTGTTTGCTACTGATAATAATGTCTCTTGAATTGCTAAATGCATACATCAACTTGTGAGTTTGGTTAATGGAGGCTTTTGATTATTAAAATTTGATGTAAATCTAGCACTATTGATATAAATTCTTGGGTAGACCTACATTATAAGTTTGTTGGATGATGTATTGTCCCTTCCAACAAATTACCCTTAGGGTGCAATCCTAAGCTAGGTTTTCCAAAAGGATATGAATTTTCCAACAATAATGCAGTATGCTTCCAATCTATAAACAGTGATAATAATTGAATGTGCAAACATAATGATTTCATCAGCAATACTATATGCAGAGCCAATTCAATAAACAATTATCAATTTTAGAATTCCACTTTACTTTCCCCAACAACACAAACATGGCCCTTAAACTTAGAAGTTGTAACAGACCTATACCACTAATCAGCCCTTGTTATCTCTCTTGGTTCCTCATTGTTAGCTAACTGACACCTAGATACCTAAGCAAACTTCCCATGGCCTACTTGATGCCCGAAATCAATGCATTGTAGGTTCAATGCCTTAGATTGCCAATGTTGTCCTTTATTCAATCCTTACTGCCTCGCTTGCCCTAAAGGATGATCTCCCTACTATAGTGGGTTATTTCCAACCCCGAGTTGACCTCAGAAAGTTGACCTGCTATCACAATAAGATTCGTCCTTGCCCTTGCTAGCTTAGGAGATTGTTTTGTTAGCTCATGGTGTTCAGTCTATGCTCTCTTTGCCTCAAAATGATCTGATCAACCTCTATTGCCTCAAATCTGAAGCTACCAGTCTTAGCTTTGCCCCATAAGGGGATTCATTGCCACAATTTAGCCTCAAAAACCCTTCGCTGCCTCAAATCTAGCCCAAAAAACCTTCACTGCGAAGATTTAGCCTCAGAAACTAATGCACTGCCACAAGAAAACACCTTCAAGACGGGTCGCTACCTTGGGTAGAGAATTAGGGATATTTCACTGCCCAGTTAATGCCTCAAAATCCTCGTTGTCACATTCTTGTTGACTCAAAGCCCTTGTTGTCACAAGATAGATGAATGTTTCCTCATAAATTATGCTAAACAGAGTAAAGAGAAGGGTGGATTAGCTAGGGTGGAATCTTTAACCACCTAATCAAACAAAGAAAAGGGGTTTTAAAACCCTCCAAAAGCCTCAACTCAAATTAGAAAGATCCACAATCCATGTTGATTAAAATGAATCTCTCTCCTTTTTATAGATTCCCTTTGGGGTCTTTTCATCCTACTTTTAACTTGAGGGGCTAACAAGTTTCCCTCCATTTACCCTAAATTATCTTATGCTATCCCAATAACATCAAATAATAGGTTGCCCCCTTTTGAAATGACTTAGCATACAATGTTAGATCCCTTTGGGCCAATTAATTAGAAGAGGGCATTACATATGCAACCATGGAATCCCTATTTTGTCAATATAGATCAATCCAACATATGTCAAATATTTTTTTGTCAATCTTTGAGTCACTTGAATAGTTTATCATCATTTTCAACGCCCACCCAAGGTGATTTGTATCTATTTTTGCTTAGAGGAAGAGAAATGCTACGAAGATTGGTTGTGATCTATTATTTCGAGCTTGAGAACATGTGCATCTTCTAGATCTATGTGAGCAACAAATGTAAGATGTTGGAGGTTATGCCATCGTTGGTTCAATGTGAGATATGAGGATAATTAATCATTTTCAACACAAATAATCGATACCCTCATACAATTGCCTCCACAATGTTGACGCGAGTGGTGTCTTTGGAAGGTCTTTTGCATAGGCTTGGTGTCTTAGCATGTGGAAGATGGTATTTTGCCTCTTCTAGATGCTTGCTTGGTGGAGTAACTGATTTATGTCTTATTTCCTAAGTCTATCTTAATAAAAGTACAATAATTAAAGTCAATTAACTATTGTGAACTATTAATTCATTTTCTAACGATAAATAATTTAATTATTTAAGTAACTTAGAAATATTCTCAATTGTTGATCTTCGAGATGTTCTAGAAGGGAGATTAGGGTTAGGGATTTGGGATTAATGAAGATCACAAAATGTGAGTGGCTCAATGGACTGAAGCGCAGAGAAGGGGAAGTGTGATTGTATTGAGGGTGAATCTAGGAGACCATGTAGAGAGGATTGCAAGGTCGAGTTGCTGGAGAGAGATTGATTTGATGTTGAGGAGGTCAAGTTGCTAGAGGGTTGAGTTTTCCTAGTGCACAGTAGTGGCACGCAAGGAGGGATTCTTCAAGATGATTTCCTAAAGGTTGCTGGAGGGTCGAGTTTTCCTAGTGCACAGTAGTGGCACACAAGGAGGGATTCTTCAAGATGATTTCCTAAAGGTTGAATCCATTATGTGGCAGTCGAGTTACAAGTTCCAAATATTGCATTATCCTTCTATCTCTATGGGTCAAAAAAACCTAGATTTTCCATATTAATAGATGACGAAGAATTGTTGTGGGTAAATTATTTTTGCAATGTGTGATTGATCACTCTAATTTAATTTCCACTACATGTATTATTTCTAGAAGTTAAAAATACCAGTGATTTTATTTTTAATAATTCAATGTTTATTTGAGTAAATAAATAAATTGTTGGGGATAAAATAAATTACTGTGAGAAAATAAATTTGGATGGTATTCAAAATTTAATAAAAGATATGTAACAAAAGCATATGGGTGTTTGAAGAGTCAAAACCTATTTTTTACATCACAAATAAATAATAAATAAAAATTGCAATCAATGTCACCTGTAACAATAACTCAAATAATTGTCAAGTATCAAATTGAACGAACGATCAATTCTTCTAACAATATGAATGGATGCAATTGAGGGTGAAGTTGCCTTCTTGAAATAAGTTTTTGTACTAATTTATTCCCACACATCCACTAAGGTCCTAAATTGAAGAAAAAAATCCATAATCACTTTATTTCTTTAGCAAAATCACTTACGTTTGGCAACAATAACATCAATATATAAAGTTTGTAGAGTAGCTCAAAAGAAGCACATACAATTGTTGTAGCCAATGTTTTAAAAACGAGAACCGGTGACTGGACCGGTCCACCTAATGAACTAGGTTTTGAGCTGGAAACAATGGAACCAAAACTGGTGAGGTCTAAACAAACCAGTTTTAGAAAAATACATTAAATAATTAATTTTTAATGAAAAACTATTTTTAAGATTTAAAACCATGATTCCAAGCCAATAGAGACAAAATATGCAAAGTTTGCTCATTTATATACCATGTAAAGATGAATATATCAAAATGGCACCGAGTGCAATACATATCATCAACAAAATACATAAGTAATGAGGCTTTAAATGGCCTATAAAGTCCAAAAACAATGCTACAAGTTATGATGGACTACTACAAGTCTAGACTCTATACTCTAGAGTTTACACATGATCAATCATCAAATTCATCGCCACTACTAGACACACGATCATCATCATCAGCAAGAGCTACATAGACATCATCAGGATCAAACTCTAAGGATGCCTCAGCCTCATCTGCAAGCACAATAGCAATGCCACCAATAACAATAGAAGTGGACCTAATGGAACCACCAGTTGGTCGAGCTACATGACTAGTGCCTTTCATTGGTTGTTTGCCTTTCCTTGATGTGGCTATTGATCCTGGTCCTGATGGCGACACGAAATCTGCTTCATCCCCCGCTAATGCCATGTCAATATCAAAATCAGCATCAAACACGGGATCTTCAATCTCCTCCACCCATTCTAAGGTCGGTTCAATATCGTCCAACACAATGGGCTCTAGATCAAGTGTTTTGTTCATTATTTGGTTCCTCCTTAGTCGAAGGTTGTATTGCACGAAGACAAGATCATTTAACCATTTTTGTTCCAAACGGTTTCTCTTCATCATGTGTATGCGCTCAAAAACAGACCAATTGCACTCACAACCTACAACACTGCAAGTTTGGTTGAGGACTCTAATTGCAAACTTTTGCAATTGAGGACACTACCTGCCAAATGACTCCCACCAATGTGCTGCAAAGAAAAAGACATTAATTAGTAACTTAGTTCATTTCATTACTTATTTACAAATTACAAGTATTTATAGATAATTTGAATTGTAAATTTGTAAACAATTTAACTTGAAAAGAAAAACAAATTGGAAATTGGAATTGCTTACCTGGTTGATCCACATCTCTTGCCATCTTTGCCAAGTTTTTTCCAAAGTTACCAGTTGCCATACTAAAAAGAGTAAGTTGTTTATGTATTTCCAACTAGTCTGCATGGCTAGGAACCATGCGCTCCAAGCAATCAATCAATCCATCTCTGACCTCCCCATCCTGCAGATCTCCTAGCCGAGCTTTATAATGATACTTCGGGTTCAAAAAATATCGAGTTGCATGTATAGGACGATGGAGTTGATTGTTCCATCTGTTATCAAGATCTCTCATATACGGTCATATTTAGCTAGCAGGTCCTTGTAAGTTGCCTGTATCTACTCCTTTGCCTAATCCATAGCCTCATAAATGTAGCCCATGGCCAATTTTTCCCCATCCACCATCCTTAGCACATTAACAAGGGGCTCGGTAATCTTCACAAGCTCTACATACCTTTTCCAAAAATAATTGTCAAACGCTTTCTTTTTGGTGTCTTTTCCATCTTGTCTATGAGCCCACCGAGATTCAATCTAATCATAAGAAAAAAAAACATTTTTTGCAGGTTTTCATGTTGAGCATTGAGATATTACAACATGAGGAAGTGAGTTGCAAATCTCGTAATTGCAGGCCTAACAAGCTCTTTGCCCCCAGTGTTTTTCTCATTAGGCTCAATACCCACGAGTGGTTGTAAATGTATTTTGTAATGCACTTGGCATGCTCTACAGTATTTTTTACCCACTCCACTTTGCTTATGTCCTCAAGCATGAGATCTATGCAATGTGTAGCACATGGAGTCCAAAATATGGTCCTATATTTGGACTCAAGCATCTTTTCAGCAAGAACATAGTTTGAGGCATTATCAGTGATGACCTGCACAACATTCTGCTCCCCAACTTCTTGAATAGTGTCATCCAAAAGCTCAAATAGAAGGGTTGCATCCTTCACCTTATCGCATGCATCAACTGATCTCAAAAACATGGTTCCTTGAGGGCAAGAAATAAGGAAATTAATTATAGTGCAGTCCTTTCCATTGGTCCATCCATCTAACATGATGGAACAACCTGTTTTGAGCCATGAATCTTTATATTCAGCCAAATACTCATCAATGGAAGAAATCTCTTTTTGCAAAAAAGCTCCCCTCATGCATACTAGGGCCTTTGAAGCCCTTTCCTATAGCTATAACAGAGTCCCACATAGCTTGGTAATAAGGTGAGAGAGCAGCATTAAATGGGATATCTGCATCAAACCACCATCTAGTAATGTATTGATGAGAAGTTTCTTTGCATTGTTTTTTTTCATGTTGATCCAAAGTGGGTTGACGACTTGGCTGGGAAGAAGTGGGATTAGAAGAGGCAATGTTGGCAGAGGATGAGAAATAACTCTGGATGTTTGTTCTCTTTGTTCCTTTTGATAGTTAGCCAAAAGAAGGATGAACATAGTGAAAGGGGTCATTGGTGGAAGGGATAGAAAATGAGTCTTGAATCTCATAATCATACCCACTCTCGTTCATGGCTTCTAATAATTCCCTCTTCCTTGCAATGTCATCTTGGACGGCCTTCTCCCTAGCCTTATTCTCATGAAACTTTTCAAGCTTGGAGAGGTATTATGCTCTAATAGGACCTAACACTTCATTTGGTGCTTCACTTGGCTTTACATGGCCTCTTACCCCAGCCAAGTGTTGTTTCAATCTAAGAATATCCAATAAGTTTATGTCATAATTTGCATATCATTTTTCCATCAATCACATCACAATGAGCCCATGCACTTTCCTTGCCTTTTGGAGCCATGTTCACCATTTAAAAAAAAAATTGCAGCTAAGAAACATGGAAAACCAAAAGCTAAATTTAGGAAAACAAATGCACATGTAGCCTACAAATAGCATAGAACTAGAGATTTGATAGCATAGATGATAGAAGTTAGAAGTTTAGAACACATGAAAAAAAAATTAATACATGAACAGTAGTCAAATGAAGAATTTTCAAGTGAAAATCCTTACCTGGAAATGCAAACTTGATTCCTTAGCGTCCTCTTGAAGATGCCAACTCCACTAACAGCTCCAAACTATCTCCAAAATAGCTTCAACTCCAACTCCAAGCCTCCAAGATGATTATTCTAGCAACAACTCAACAGTCTCCAAGCTCCCAATCAAACTCACAAATACTCCAAATGAGATGTGTGAGACAAATGAGAGGGAGATGGGCCTTTTAAAGGCTTGGAGAGGGTGTTTTTGGAGGGAAAGAACCCTTACTTTCCCTCCAAAACACCCTACAAACTTGGAAAACATCACTGTGTGGGTCCTCCGTGGCCATGGCAACTAACCGATCAAATCGGTCGGTTGGCTAGTCCATTGGGTCAAATCGATCGGTTAGCTAGCCCACTGGGTCAAATTGACCGATTTAGGACAGAACCAGCCAATTTGACCACCAACCGGGCAAAATGAAGGGTCAAACTAGGTTTTTCTATTGGTTTGACTCAGTGGGCTAGCTAACCGATCGATTTGACCCAGTGGGCTAGCTAACCGATCGATTTGACCCAATGGACTAGCCAACCGACCGATTTGACCGGTTACCGATTCAAACCAGTCAGTTTTTAAAACACTAGTTGTAACATGATTGCTTTGAAGGATGCCCTTAGTGGGGTTGTTCACATACATTTATTTTGGGAGAATGCATCAAAAATGAAAGGCACATTTGAAGCTAACAAGAACATGAATGATATTGACAAGATAAATAATTCAACTAAAGCAAGCCCAAATTACAACACTCATGTCACAACATCAAGGCCTATGATGTTGTAGAGGATCTATTTTGCAAACAAGTGCCTCTTGTACACATTGGGCAACTATTATGCCTAACATTGATCAATCCGACTAATAGTTTGATTGATTCATTTGATCTTTCGATTTTCTCTCATACAATAAGAAGTGGAGTTACCCTACGCCTTACTATAACCCAACATGAACTTGAAAAGGAAGGCGAAGCAACACATTTTTTAGCCTTTTCCAATACGAGAGCAACAGTTCATTAAGCTTGTGATCTTCAAGCAATAAGAAGGCAAAGATCGCACTATTTCATATTGTTCTAGTTAACAATAGCACATAAACCAAAAAAAATAGAATCAACTCTCCATCAAATCGCTATCCATCCCATTGCGATTAGATTTCCCATCCTTGGATCAAAAAGCATGAAATAGAAACCAAATTGTTTTGTTTTCACATAGCATATATAGAAATCTCGCTTGTCTAAACACCACATTTTTCTTGGTCATTTGCAATTAATTAGATGCCACAAGCATCTCTATCTAAATTAGGCACAACATTCCAACATTTGCTTATTGAATGGATTTTCATCTACCATTAAAATTCTTAAAAGTGTTTGAAGCTATTAAAACAAAAATAAATCCTAATCAATGCCCTAAATTAGAGGCAAGTAGCATCTTTGAACCTGTTGCCGCGATTAGATTTCCCATCCTTGGATCAAAAAGCATGAAATAGAAACCAAATTGTTTTGTTTTCACATAGCCATAATCTCGCTTGTCTAAACACCACATTTTTCTTGGTCATTTGCAATTAATTAGATGCCACAAGCATCTCTATCTAAATTAGGCACAACATTCCAACATTTGCTTATTGAATGGATTTTCATCTACCATTAAAATTCTTAAAAGTGTTTGAAGCTATTAAAACAAAAATAAATCCCAATCAATGCCCTAAATTAGAGGCAAGTAGCATCTTTGAACCTGTTGCCGCCTTGCTTACACACCTAGTTAATGTGGGAAAAATCCCCGAACCCACTAGGCATGACCTTGGTGGCAAAACTCAAAGAAAGGGTTTCCACCTAATCTCATCTCTCTCCGTCTAGGCTCTCTCCTAGCTAATGGCAAAGGGGGTGGACCCTAAGGATGGATTCTAAAGGAAGGCTTGTTAGGATAACAAGTTCTACGAGATAGTTAATACAATTACAAAATTCACAATTCAACAACTTGCAAGGAATAATATGTTCAAAGTGAAATCATAATACTTGCATGTAAAATGCATTTTTCACATTAGAGGAAACTTCAGCCTAAAAGTGCCCATGAAATTTTCACGTAAATTTCCATGTCAAAATATGTAAACCAACAAAAATCCTTTAAAATTAAGAAGAGGTACATGTAAAAATTTTGGAGGGACAAGAAGAAAAACTACTTTTTTAATTGTATTTTTGGTTTATCTTCTTATAGGTTTTACTCAAATTTCAAATGTAGACACTCGTTGGATGCAAAATTAAATTCCACATCTAACGAGTACCCATTATCCATAATTTTGAGAAGGCCCACATTGATAAAAATTGAAGATACATTAAAAAAGCATGTTCAACACGCTTTTTAAATGTATTGTCAATTTTTATCAATGTGAGTCTTCTCAAAAGTATGCATAATGGGTAATCGTTGGATGTGGAAATTCCGCATCCAACGAGTGTCTACACTTGAAATTTGAAATTTGAGTAAACCTATGAGGAGATAAGCCAAAAATACAAGTAAAAAAATTAGTTTTCTACTTTTTCCTCCAAAATTCATAACTTTATTATTTTAACTATTAATTTTTTTTAATTTCCTTAAGAGGCCACATTTAGGCTGAAATTTCCTCTAATGAGATACAATAAATTGCAAGAATAGAAAATTGCTAAACAAGTGTTAGTATAAGAAACAACTTGAAAATATGTTCAATAAGATTAAAGATATATCTTGCAAGAAAGTAAAGCTTGTACTTTGAAAGAAATGCTCAAATAGAATATAACAACATCAAATAGCCATGAGTACAATAGAACTACAAGTAAGATAGGATTCTCACAAATCAATTTGGTGTAAACTAAGATGATGCAAATCTAGACCATATGAAATGCAAGATATCTTGGTTAATTTTAATGAGATGCATAATCTATGGTGAGAAATCTCTCTTTCAAATTCTTACAATTAAGTACAAATTGAGGTGACTTGCAAGGAATATGGGTTGAGGAAGCACTAGTTCGTTGTTAATGATACCCTTCCAAGATCCTTGCAATCCACATGTCTTTGTTCCGACAAGGGGATAAAGCCACCAAAAAAAACTGCGAGATCACGTGTTTTAACCTTACTCCATACACAAGTGAAATAAAAACCAAAGAAATTTGTCCTAAAAGTGTCTATTCAACTAAGCTTATGCTTAGAGGTAGTTTTTAGAGATGCAAGTTTAACTTAGTATGCAAGTGAAATGCCTAAATAGAGTGAAATGCTTCCAATGAGATATGTTGGTGACAATGTGTTTCCAATAGAGATACAACAACGATATTTGTGATCAAGATTTGCACTTAGCCCAATATAACATGAACTAGAAATGATGCTCCATAAAACATGTATCAACAACTTGATGGAAATAATGAAATGGAGATTAGCTCAATGCTTTAAAATACCAACTCACAAGCCTTGAAATGAAAATGATGTGTTATGACAATTGTCTAAGTGAAAATTGCATGAAATCATAAGCTAATGAGTTGTTTCAATGTGGAAGTTGAACTAATTAACCAAAAAAAGTGCACAATTATATTGCTCAAGCTACATTGCAAATAAATGGGCTTGCAAAGAATTACTACAAAGATGTGCTCTAAGTTAGATTTAAAATTTCAAGTAAACCAAATTGAGCATGAAACTTTCAAAACAAGTATGTAAAATTGCAACTAGATGACCTAAGAAAAAATCATAATTAGCATGAAACCATGAAAATATTAGCTTGCCAAATAAAATGAAGAGAGCATTAGCACATCTAAACTAACTTCAAAAAAGGAGAGATGAAAAGGTAACAAAAACTACACAAGAAGAGACGCCTTCTCTTAAAGGAGAAGGAGATGGATGCCAAGGGAATGACTCCCCAAGCTCCAAAAGAAAAAGAAAAACGTGTATTATTATGGAGTTATAATGATAAGAGCCTCTTTGGTTAATGGTGAAAGGCTCCAATTTCAAGAAGGCTTTTAGAATGAATATATAAACTTTGAAACACTAGAATCCCTTCTCAAGAGAAAAGTGAGGGTTCTTTACAATGATTTTAGCAATGAACTCCTTCATATAAATCTGCAATTCCAAATAGGATTTATACATCAAAGGCTAAATCACTTTTCATGATGAAATCTGCCCAATGAGGAGAAGGAATGGGGCTGCTATGACAAAGGTAAAGGAAGCTCGTTTTTACTCTTTCAACAGATATCTATGGCAGCTCTTCATGCAAGGAAAGAAGAGGAAACTCCTCCAAAAAATTTCAGGGCCCGCAGAGGTAAAGGGAAACCTTCAATAGCTCACGGCCTAGAAGAGAAAGGAGGGCTCCAAAGGCTGGTTATGTCTGCAAAATTTTCGTGAATATGTAGCAGCTTTGGAAGCCTAGATCCCTACAAAGGTTAGAAATGAAATAAATCTTTTAAAGGCTGTCAAAATATCTGCAAAACAGGCCCAAAGGTTAATGGATAATGGTGGAAGAAATTTGCCAAAAAATGTCTGCAAGTGATCCACAAAATAAAAAATAAAAAATAAACAAAACAAACAAACAAAAAAATTAGACCAAAGATTGAGAATGCAATTCATATCCTTAATCAATCAATATGCTCTATGCTAGCTGATATATATCATTAGAAGTTCAAAATGAAATTTGGGAAAGTAGTTCTTAAAATAAATTGCTGTGACAAGCCAATTCTTGGGAGATCCCTGTAAAATAATTCAAATGATAAGACCTAGAGAAGAACAAATATGTGGGTGCTTCCACTTTACCCTCAAGAATGGGATAATCCAAACTAGGATGTCCCCTCGCGATTGAGATCTAATTTACAAAAAAGATTCTACACAAGTTCAAAATGATTTGTTAGTTCCATTTGGGTTTAGATAATATAATGAAAAGGGAATCATAGCAATTCAACCAAAAATTAACTAAAATGCACAATTCTAGAATAACTCTCTAATCTAAATACTAGTGAAAGGTAGCTCAACACTAGTAAATCAATGAAGCTAATGGAAAATAAGAATTAAAAATTAGAGCAAGTATAACATGAGCACATAAACATAAATCATACCATGAAAGTGGAGGCAAGAGACCACATATGAACCCCCAAAGTCTTGTTATTTCATAAAAATGCAAGAGTATGAGGCAAGATAATCTCCCCAAGCACAAGAGCTTGTTTTTTCATGGCAGAATAGGAGCCAATGGCTCATTTTTAAAAAGAAATGACATCAAATCCCAAGAGAGAACTCGTGTGACAAGTGTAGATGGAGATAATCCCAAGGAGGCAAGTCGAATCCAAGTGTGAAAATAAGAATTAAAAATTAGAGCAAGTATAACATGAGCACATAAACATAAATCATACCATGAAAGTGGAGTCAAGAGACCACATATGAACCCCAAAGTCTTGTTATTTCATAAAAATGCAAGAGTATGAGGCAAGATAATCTCCCCAAGCACAAGAGCTCGTTTTTTCATGGGAGAATAGGAGCCAATGGCTCATTTTTAAAAAGAAATGACAGCAAATCCCAAGAGAGAACTCGTGTGACAAGTGTAGATGGAGATAATCCCAAGGAGGCAAGTCGAATCCAAGTGTGAAGAGTTGTTATGACACGTGTGAGAGAGCAAGTCGAACTTCTCTAGCTGGCCCAGCGCATTCCTCAAATGCCAAGTTCAAATTGCCATGTGTTAGCCGTGAGTGAGAGTAAGTTGACACACTTCCACTAATCTCTCGACCACTTAAAACACAATGTGACACCTCAAAATCGAGTTGTTAGACTGCCCATTAAACTGTTGTATGTGCAGCTAAGAACTGCGTGTAGGTTGGCTTGGAGAAATGTCTGGAGTTGAACTGTAGTCTTGGTGCCAAGTGTGAGGAGTTAGTGGAGACAAGACTCCACTAAACTCTCCACAAAATATCCCATCAAATATTCCTTGCCATGCGTTGATCTTCAAGAGGATCCCAAACTTCCATGTCACCAAATCAAATTTCTCAATCTAGTCCACAAATTCCACTTTCTTGGAGTTAAGTAAATCTCAACTGATCTCATGTGCCATATCATCATTTGACTACCTCTTGACTTGTCTTTTGTGCCATATCATCATTTGACTACCTCTTGACTTGTCTTTTGACTTGAGATAATTTTCAAGTCATTTCCATGTTATTTTGTCACATGGAGTTCTCGTATTTTCTCCATTTTATTTATTTCTGGGTAATTTATTGCCACGTATTCCCCTAGACCTAGGAAAAGTGGGTTTTGAGGGTTTATAATTTTTTTTTACATCTCAAAGTGTGTCTAAATAGAAAGTTGAGGAGTAGAGGTCCAATTTTAACCACTCATACCCCCAACAAATTTTCTAGGCATCACTTACTACAATTTACATAGAAAATTTATTAAAAAACTCATTTTGTGGGAAATTTTAATAAATTAAAAAATGACACCTAGAAATTTCACGAGTGATCGAACATGGTAATATACATTGACTCACTTAAGGCCTAGCTATCAAGCTACATTCCAGCTTTGAGGTTCTAACTAGGAGAAAAAAAATTCACTTAATTATTAAGCGTTGGAAAACACAAACAATTAACCAAGTAAAAAAAAACTCCCTAGAGTGAACTCACTTGATAACAACTACCTAAGCTTGTTACATGACTCTATTTCACCATGCTAGCAACACTTTACAATATCCCCGCAAGGCTTGCACAATCTAAGTACAATGAAGAAGAAAAGAGAAAGGGAAGAGCTTAGGAGCTCTGATGATGTTTGGAACTCTGTAAGTGCAGGAAGCCTTTGACATATCCTTAGGAATGGAGTCTTCAAGTGTACTTCAATGGTCAACAAAACCCATGCATTACAAACCACAACTAAAAAATGATGAATTTCTTCTCTCTCACTTGTAATCCCACATGTCCCAACTAATAAAAGATTCCTTCTAAACATTGACGATGGATCACTCCAAATAGTAGCATAAAGAGCTAGCTAATATAAGTTGAGGCCTTTGTGGTTGGGCGAAATGGTTTGAAGCATTACATGAGTAGATAATTATAACTATAATACCATATGAGAAATCATCAGCTACCGTGCAAGAAACATCCAAAACCTTTTTGGTGAAAAAGACACTTCTTTTTGTAATTATAAAAGAGTTTGGGGGAGGCATTTGCAAAAGTTATAATTTTCAAATAGGAACTTGGACAATTGACAAAACAAGAGTCATAAGCCCAATCCTTGATTAGCTTGGTGAATCCTATCTTTGTACAAGGGTTCATTAACCTATGTTATGCCTTTGACAAAAAAGCTTTGCTAGGTCACACATGTAACCTCAATATGTAATGACATTTGAAAGCAAGAATAAACTCTAGTTAAAAAAATGGATCTCACGAGAGTTAATTGTATCAAGAGTAATAAAAAGATATTATATGGCATTGGTTTTGTCTTACACCTATCCCTAAATTGAATCAAGGGAGTCTAAAATATATATTGTGCTTGTGTTTGAATCTATATGATTTAGGAAACATGATACTCTACTTTATGTCTAGTTTTTTGTCACTCCTCTTTATTTTGGCAAATAGCAAGCACACATTCAAATGGCCAATCACTCATTATGTGGAAAAACAATGGTGAATGCCATAGTTGAAAATCTCGAAGCTCTCTCAAACTTACAAGCTTTGCAAAATACTTCAATGACATTTTCCAAACTTTTAACGCATTTGCATTTTATGTCATTTAAGTAGAAACTACAAATCCATCAACATCTCTTTGAATCAACAATGGTATGAGTCATTGAATCATACATTATAAAAATGAATCATTAAACTATACAGATGGTGGAGTTATAAGAAGAAATATTTGAAAAAGGACCTCCCTAAAATTGAATAAGAAAGTCTTTGTTGCCACAAAATCTAGCACGCTCACTGCAAAGCCCCACTAGGCAAAACCAAACCTTAGGGAAACAAGAGAAAGGATTGCAACTATCACCTTGGTAACCTTTCTTGTTTAGAAGGTATTTGACAATAAGGGAGGCTTCCCTAAATCACCTAAAGAGATTTTCTATTACTATGGCTCAAGGTGATGGGTATGAGTTCTATAAGACGAAAAGTATCGACAAAGCCTAGTAGAAGGCCTAGATGTTCTACGCCAAGATCCAAGTATTATAAGTTGGGCTTTAATGATCAACAATGATAGAGTACCAATGCCATATGAAACAAAAGGCCTTTCAATGAATAATCAACAAAAGGGAGTAAGGCCTTCCAATAAACACCAAGGATTAGGATTTATTAATGGAATTGTATGGTTGAAAATGTGCATAAACAACAAATAAGGATGATAGCAGCCCTAAAGGCATAGATTTGACCAAATAACAATGCCAAACTTTGAACTTACATAATTTATAGATGTAATTCCTACTTTATGAACCATAAACATCAAACCCAAATTCACTTCTATGCAATTTTCCACATAGAAACCCCAACCACTAACCTAGATGTCTAGGAAAAAGGTAAGGGAAAATTTAATTAATTTAGATGGTGATCAACACAAATTATGAATAGTGCCTTAGCCTAAATGGGATTAATGAGGTCTTCTATGGCTAAATATCTGAGAACAACCATGATGAAGTAAAGGAAGACTGACTAGGACATCCAATTAATCCCCAATGATTTTCCTTGTGAGGGAAGACTTTAAATATAATGAATGCATACAGAGTTTTCTTATAGGTTTCATAGAGAACAATTTTGCATGTTATAAACGAGCATGATTTCAGCATAGATTTAGCATTTAGTCACGTCACAAAATAGAAACCATACTACAAAAATACAATATACAAAATATAGAAAATAGGCATAAAACTTACAAAATTCTCCAAATGAACACTTCATTCAATGCCACGAAAACATCTCCATGAAAGAAACCATCTCCAAGAGAAAGTCACACCATAAAAGGATCACATTTTGGCATTTTTCCCAAGTAGTGAAAAAGGACTAATTCACACTCTTTTACAAGAAAAGAATGATAAATTTGTGATGATCAAAATGGAATAAGGGGAGCCTCTATTTATATGAGGCTTAAAACCCCTTATTTCCACAAATTTACAAGTAAAACCCCTATTACAAATTTGCTCAAGTGTTAAACAAGAGTGAGGCTATAAGCCAACCTTATAATAGCTCAAAAATAAAAATAAAAATGCCAAAAATAGACGTGTGGGAAAAGAGGCTCCTCCACTATGATGCCATCCTCCACGAGAGCACAAAATGCCACAAGCAAGTGACAAATATACCATGAGTGCTCCACACTCCAACAAATAGTTCAAATTCCATGGGTATGCCTCCAAAGTGCCACCAAAACCATGATGTCATCAACAAGGTGTCGTATATCACGCTTCTAAAGGTAAAAGGATTGACGTGTCAGCACTATTTTCAAGCATTGGGGTCCATCCATGATGTACAAGCTCTCCTATGTCATCTCAAGGATAAACATCATCATCCAGGCTCCAAAACAAACACCACCCATCAAACAATGTCAAGGCCAGTCTAAGGGCGTCTTGGGTCCATCTAGGCACATATCAATCAATAAATCCAACATCAAGCCTTTTGGCTTAACATGTCAACATTTAGGGGTACAGAAGTGATTCAAGTACCATGTGGAACCATCTCATAGCCCAATGCTCTCCTCTAGTGGGAACGCTTCATCATCTATGTTAGAACTACTCTTTCGAATGGGTAAAACAACCTTTGGAATGTTATTAAATGGGATTAGAATCTTCTCTCAAGAGACCTCTGCTATTGTGACAACACGACCTGACAAAACCCTCTAAAGATCAAGTGAAATCATCGATAATTACAACCAATAACCATAAATGCATCATAGTGGACCATATCTAATGTTAGGGGCACAAGAATACTTCACACAAAGCTCACCTTCAAATGCCTAACTAGATCAAGTCATGCAACCAACCCCCAATGGGAAGTGACATGTCCCAAGATAGCCTATCAATCCATAGGTGTGTGTGAAAATGATAGCTACGGAGTGGGAAGGACCAACATTGCAAACATCCCAATTTTATCGCGAAAAAATTAGCAAAATCACGATTTTTTAGCCAAACCAATGTTTGTAGATCTTTACCAATATTTTGGCGATATCTTGATTTTGCCAATGTTTGTAGATTTTTACTAATATTTTCTCGATTTTTATGAATTTTTGGTTTTCCAAACCCTTGCCCATTTTATCCCAATGTTGATGTTTGCAACATTGGAAAGGACTTCAGGGCAAGGTGCCATGGTCATGTGACCAGCTAATGGAGGTCCAACAACCTAAGTGTATAGATGTAAGAAGGGATAAATCATGAAACGAACAAAGTTTGACTTTCAATTCAAATACCCTAGAAGACTTGGAATATGATAATATCCATTGAGAATACCAATATTATTACATATCAAATGTATGAAGAATGATGATACATTTGAGAGTGAGGGTATTGTATATATAGCTAGGAAGTACCTAATTATTATTTAATTACATATTATTGTGATTATTAGTTATTATCTATATTTATTATTTTTACATAAATTACGTTCATAACATTGCCTTCCCCTTCAAAAAGCTTTATCCTCAAAGCTTGTTGATGGAAGGACTTGATCTATTTTTCTACGACGAATGTCTTCTCATCTTGAGACAATCATCTTTGTCAATACAAGTTGATATGATCTTTGGAGTGACATATAAAATTGTCGCACAAAGGAAGGATCTGACCATCCTAAATTAACCTTCTATGGAATCTTTTGATCACTAGAATTTTGTGATGAATAGTTGTCACATGACTGGATTTTACAAACTTCAGCATTTTTTGGAACGTACATTTGTTGCTTGTGTTCTGAGTAATACTGGTACATAGATTGATTGGAAAGTCTGCTCTTGTGATTCAAATGTCAATAAATAGTTATTTTGGTTGGACTTTCCTTTATCATTTTGGCAACTTCCTAATTTCCTTCATGTCCTACCATTATTGAGTTGGCATCATCTTTTGGAATTTCAATTGTTTTTACTGCAACATCGGCATAAGTTTTAGCTTTCTTTGGTTTCTCATCTTCTTGAGTTATGATATTGATGGAACCGTTATTTGTTCCTTTATTTTCAACTTGAACCATTATATCTAATGACTTTGATACTTCCTTTGTGAGAAATTCTTCTAATTTATTGTTTAATGATTTCTTATCACTTTTAAGTTTCTTAATTTGAGTGAGTAGACTCTAATTATGATTTTTGAGATGTAAGAGTTCCTCATTTTTTGAGTCAACTTTATTTTGGCATTCAAGTTTCTCGTCGTTTAAACACTCGATTTGTTCTAATAATTTTTCATTAATGTTCTTTAAGTGTAAATTTTCCTCTTCCTTTTCTAATAAACTTTCGTTGAGCTTCTCGTCAAAAATTTATTTTTCTTGTCCTAACTTTTGCTTTTTAGTTTTACACTTTTTGACTTGTGCAAATAGTTCTGGATATAATTTTTTAAACAAGAATTTTCTTCGTTTTTATGGGATATGGCCTCCTCAAAACTCTTTTTGCTTCTCTGATATTGAGTTTTGATTCCTTTGAGGTACTAATTGCGTAACATCTTTAAAGTCTTTTAATGAGGACATTATCGATTTTGACTTCATTGTCATGTCTCGAAATGTGATCATCTTTCCCTTATAAGAAAACATCAACAACAACAAAAAATCTCTATGTTTAACATGAACGCACCCAATTCTCTAAACCAAGGTTGACCAAAAATTATGTCAACCTCCATGTCATACATTTTTACAACACAAAATTGGGATATGCACTCTTAATGATCTATTGTTATTTGTAAATCATTAATTTCATATTTTTTCCAACAAGATCTGTTGTTTCGCCTACATCGACATTTGAAATTAACAGTCAATTCGTCATATTAATATTTATGTAATTTTCGTCGTTGCTCGTACTAATATCGATATTAACTTTTTTTCCTTGGATAGTCCCTCTTAATGTAATTAACTTGTGATGTGTGACTATAACACCCTTAATCGAATTAGACTCCATTTGCTTTTTTCTTCAAAAATGGACTTCTTCTTTAAAATAAGTGCCCTTTTATTTGATAAACTAGAACATCTTTATAAATTCCTTTAACTTTTAATTTCCTCAATTATATATTTTTCCCCACTTTAAAAAAAGTTAATATAGCTCCACTATTTAAATAAATTGCACCTTATATTTATTATAATGTTTTTAAAAAGTACTCTTCCTTTGTTATAACTTGTTATCCTAATGTCTCTTTATAGTTCTCAATTTAACCCTTTATAAACCTTAATATATGGAACTTCTTAGCAACCTTTTATACTAATACTCGCTTTGTACTTATATATATTTTCAATAATTTTATGACTTGATTTATATATTTTTCATTTATAATCTTTTTTGTTTTCTTTTTGAAAAGTTACAACCCTAGTGAAAAGTGGTTATTCACCTTTTTGGAGTCTAATATAAAATATATGTCCACTTATGTGCCTTTGACTCGTTGATTTTCTCTACATAAAAAGTAAAACTTACCATTCACATAAAGAGATTTTGTATTCCTTTTGTTTTTCTTTTACCTTTAAAATACCATGGGTTTCTAAAACCACGAGCTTGTAAACCACCTAATCAAGAATCAAGATAATAATATCTACTCTTCCTTTTCTTACATATAGTTTTAAAGATATTTGGAAAGATTCCTTTTTACTTTTTCATGCACTTTTTAACAATAATGTAGAATTTTTAGATATATATATATATATGAATGTTCTCCTTCAAAATTTACCTCGAACTTTATTTTTTTTAACTAGAATAATTGAAATGTGAATGGCCAAAGGCCTTTTTTTATTTTATTTTTAACTCGTATCTTTTATAAGTGGCCCAGGGCATGACTGAAAATGGAGAAACTCCAAACTCTCAGCGAAATGCTTCAATTACACAACAACAAGGTTGATGGGAGGTTGATGGCCAAAGACCTGGTGATCAACCAATCCTGGCTCTGATACCAATGAAACAAACAAAGTTCGACCTTCAATTTAAATAATCCAGAAGACTTGGAATATGAAAATATCCATTGAGGATACAAATATTATTATATATCAAATGCATGAAGAATGATGATACAATTGAGAGTGAGGGTCCTATATATATAGCCAAGAAGTGCCCTTTCATGAAGAGTCATGTATGTAGAGACATGCCTCTTTGTTTAACCTAATTATTATTTAAATTACATATTATTTATAATTTATGATTATTATTTATTATCTATATTTATTATTTTTACATAAATTATGTTCATAACAGCCAGCCTGAGGCCGTCTTCGGTACATCTAGGAACATATCAATCAATAAATCGAACATCAAGGCTTTTGGCTCAACATGTCAACATTTGGGGGTACTCAAGTGAGTCAAGTACCATATGGAACCATCTCATAACCCAATGCTCTCCTCTGGTGGGCAACGCTTCAACATCTATGTTAGAACTACTCTTTCAAATGTGTAAAACGACCTTTGGGATGTTACTAAATGGGATTGGAATCATCTCTCAAGAGACCTCTGCTATTGTGACAACACGACCTGACAAAGCCCTCTAAAGATCAAGTGAAATCATCGATAATTACAACCAATAACCATAAATGCATCATAGTGGACCATATTTAATGTTAGGGGCACAAGACTACTTCACACAAAGCTCACCATCAAAAGCCTAACTAGATCAAGTCATGCAAACAAGTTACCTCCCTTATTTTAGGGATAGTTAGGTCAACAACCCTATTGATCTTTCCAACCCCCAAGGGGAAGTGACATGTCCTAAGATAGCCTATCAATCCATAGGTGTGTGTTATAATGATGGCTACAAAGTGGGAAGGACCAACATGCAAACATGCCAATTTTATTGTGAAAAAATTACCAAAATCACCATTTTTTAGCCCAACCAATGTTTGTCGATCTTTACTGATATTTTGTTCGTATCTTGATTTTGCCGATGTTTGTCAATTTTTACCAATATTTTCTTGATTTTTATGATTTTTTGGTTTTCCAAACGCTTGCCCATTTTATCCCAATGTTGATGTTTGCAACATTGGGAAGGACTTCCAGACAAGGTGTCATGGCCATGTGACCAACTAATGGAGGTCCAACATCGTAAGTGTGTAGATGTAAGAAGTGATAAAGCATGGAGGCATGAATTACCCCTTTCCTCGAACAGCTTTTTCAACCCCTCTAGTGCACCTTTTACTTTTTATGATTTATCTTTATTTTAGTGCATGGCTCAAGAACTGAAGCTTTCTTTTCAAATTTTCCATTACCCTTTAAGGTGAAGCAATTTATCACTCACCAAGGTTGGGATGATATAAGAGTTCCCTTTTATGGATGAAGCATCATGTGCTTGAGGAACTAGATGATGGCTAATGAGGCAAGTAGAGCTCATGCTAGGCTTTTACCCACACACTAAATAAATATTCCAACAATCTTTGCATTTTATCTTCTCTCACTGTGGTTTTCTTATGTTTTTATCTTTCTTTAAGCTACATCAACCTCTAGGGTTAAGTTTTCGAGGCCCAAACTTGAGGATGAGGCTAAAAGGTGCCAATCCCAATGACTATTGCCCACCAACCGGAAGAATGGAGATGGTTAAGGGAAAAGTTGGAGAATTGTAAGTATGTAATATCGTGGACATGCTACTTCAATCAATGCCTCCCCAATAGTTCCCTTCCTAAAACCCTAAGGCCTCAGAGGAGGTCCCACTTAACAAGGGTCAAAGGCTAACCTCCAAGGTGAAGTGAGGGAACAAAAATACAATCAAGATCAATCAATTATCCAATTTGCCCCTTGATCCATATTAGTATGTATGCCCATAACATTAAGCAAAAGCACGTGATTGCAAAACGTCTAAAGTATGGGTCAATGGATGACCCACCTTCCTTCAAGAAGGAATGCAAGGGGAAATAAAGAAAAAGGTAAAAATATTGCATTATGGAGGCAAACGACATCATTGAACAATTGGACGATGATTGAAAACTTGGCAACAAGACCAGACAACATACCCTAAAACACAATTCAACATGTAAGAGAAGAAAATGGAAACAGACATCCATCTTGACCAACATAAGTTTGACATTAAATAAGACCCCCACATTTTGATATAATTCTTATGATTGCTCACACTACTCACCCCCTAAAAAAGAGGCGAACAACCATGTCTTGCTTGATATAAATATTTTCTTCTTGTTTCAAATAGTTCAAAATAGTCGAACCCATCAATTACAATTTACCTTGCCCATCAATTACAAGTCCTTCACAATATACGTAATAAATTGTGAACCCATCAAGGAAAAGTGCCTTGCAATCAATGTAATGATGTGTGATTTTTAATATTCCAACCAATTATTTTTGTTTATAAAACAAGTTTTCAAATGGCCTCTGCTTTTTTCTAGATTAAGATGATAGTTAATGAAAATTTTAAACCTAAAACTAGGTATGTTAGGCAAATTGACAGCTAATTTCCAAAAATCCAAGACAGAAGAGTCTTGCAATTCTGTATATCTTGTAATAAAATATTTGAAAATGTGTAAAACAAACTATGCATATGTTTTTTCCTCATTAATATATAAGATTTTTTCTTTAAAAAAAATAATTATGTTTGAATGTGTTGAAAAGAGACCTTGTGAACTCTCTGCCATAAGGATCTCTCAAATGGATGGGAACTCAAACCCATAATACTTTAATCTTCAATATTCAAGTGGCTCAAAAGTATCATACAATAAGTATATATTAATCCTATGAACAATCAATTCAATTCACACAAGATTGTGCATCATATTCCATCTCACTCAACTGTGTAACTTGTATCAACCATAATATCTTATTTAATATCTTCAAAAATTAACACATTATGCAAAAGAATGGTGTAGTCTACCTTATAAATAAAATGGTCTTTTTCATCAAAATATGAAGATGATACAATTGCATGCAAGATTGCGATTTTTTGCTATTTAAAATAAATTTTTGAATGTATAAATGGATCCAACACCCTGAGAAACCCATCGAGCACTTGAATTCTACAAATTAAACAACTTAAAACTCAAATTTTTTTAAATATTTGTCGGATTTTGGTTAAAATTAACTAGAAAAAGTTCCATAAAAAAAGCCATTTCACCTATTAGTTAGACTACACGCAAAAGAATATATCCATCTCCTCTATTAACAAATGTTAAACAAAGCAACTTCTAAGAACAAAGACAAAGGATTCAACATTTGACTAATAAGCAATCATTAAATCAAATGGGGCATTATCTCCCATTTCGATAAAAGTTGGGGACATTTAATGCATGCTTTTAATATTGAACCAAATGAAAAATTGTCTTTGAAAAGTCATCATAAAGAGATGTCGTCTCACCAAGTTACCCTTGATATCCAATAAGACAATTCTAAGATCGGTATTGTCATAGTGAAAAGACTTAAGCTACTCATTTGTTGTGGATTCCTTCCAAGGAAATTAAGGATTCTATTAGTGCATACATATGATAAGCATTGACTTGTGAATTTAAAGACCTTTGGTCATTATCTTTGGCCCTTGTAAAATAAATTGATAAGAATTAGAAACCTTAACATGTGATGAGATTTAGTTCAATATATTTTTTACTGTACATTTTTAAAAGCGAAAGGACCAAAGAGGTATTAAGGAGTAATGACTTTGGTTCTAAGGCAAAAAGGTGCTTCTTTTCAAGCAATGGTTTCCTAAATATAACCTTACTTCTATGAATCCAATGTAGCCAATATTATCAAACTTTCCACTTTTAAAATAGGACATTTTCCCATCAAAGGATCTTAGCTCGAGTGATTTGATAAACAGTTTGTTTTCCCCAACTGTGTGGGTTCAAGTCTCTAAATACATGTTGTAACTAGCCCATTAGTGGCATTTATGAAATAGTTGTATTTGGTGTAATAGTGACAACCGATATAATTGAAGTCACTGATTCTCAAAAAAATCTCATTCCGAGTAAAAAAATAAATAAAAACACAACAAAAAGAAAGAAAAGGAAATAGATTATCAAAGATCATCTTTCATTGTAAAGACTTTAAATTTAAAGGGACTCAACCATGAGATGATGAGAAAATGCATTGTAGGTGTAGACTCTACATGAGATGAGACATTTGTTTGAGATCTAACAAAAAAAGATTTTCAAACAAGAAGAACCCATGCAAAGAAGCATTGCAAGACCAAACCTAATCAGTTCCAAAAAAAACCCAAAAGAGGTTGCTAAACTAAGAACCTCTTCTAATGCCAAAGGCCAAGAATTTAGGAAAGAACGAGCTCCCAAAACCTCCAACAACAAAACCCCACAAGTCAAGAAGAAGAACCATGATGGGGAACTTAAATTAAATTGTGCTATGTGACGCAAATGGTTCCATCTATCAATGTCTTTACACCAAATCATTAGGTGCAAAAAGTAAAACCAAGAGAAACCAGGTTAGGAGTTGGGAAAGACAAAATCTTAAGTTCTAATTTTATGGGGCATCTCATGCCTCTAACTTTCATTATAATTTCTCGTTTATATTAAAAAAAAAAAAAAAATGCACCACAAGTCCCAGAAAAGAGTACAATATTAACTTATCACATGTTGCACATCCAAAGGATATCATATACCACTATATATTTCTTACTTTAAAGAAGTGTGATTACATAAGAGAACTAGAGAAAAAGCAACCAAGCAACTTGGTATACTCAAGCAAAAAATATTGGCATTGGCTCTTTATCACCATTGGAGAGAATATAGACATCACTCAATGACATTGGCATTGGCTCTTTATCACCATTGGAGAGAATATAGACATCACTCAATGACCTTGTCAAAGCCTCTTATATTGCATGTATTCACCCACACCATGACCTCTAACCTTGGGCTAAAATAGAAAGGGATGTAGCTCAACAATGGAGCTAAAGCATGGGTTCGACTTCTAACATGTCCATTTTTTCATGTTGTATCAATATCAGGTTATTTGGGGCCTTAAGACAAGGCATTGGAGGTAGTATCCACATCTTGACATTGAACCTCTACTGGCATGAAAATGGCATGTAACTTTTTATTAGAGTCAACTTATCACAATCTCCTTATACATATACAGTTTAACATTGAGTAACAAGAAAAATAATAACCTTGAGACACAATTTATGTCAATTTGGGTTTGAAAAAATGTTATCCTCTCCACCCAAGTTTAAATACTACTTATAACACATTTAGCTTCCCAAATTATGCAAACCCAACAAATTATACAAACGAAAAACGAAGAATAAAGTGAACTAGATTCCCAATTCGGACATTGATCTATTCTGAAATGATAAGGATATCTTGTGAAGAAATCACACAATGATGTGGTGCTACTCTAACTAATTTTCTCAATCATATAGCCTCAACCTAATGACATGGTGTGATGCCTTTAGATTCTTTTAATCTATTCTGAAATGATAAGGATATGTTGTTAAAAAATCTCACAATGGTGTGGTGCTACTCTAACTAATCTTCTCAATCATATATCCTCAACCTAATGACATGGTGTGATGCCTTTAGATTCTTTTAGCTAACATAAACACTGATATTAAACTCTATGTAACGGTCTATTGAAAACAAACAGCTTTAATCCCAATAACTAACCTAAATCCATCTTAATCCAGGATCAAAACAAACAGCTTTAATCCCAATAACTAACATAAATCCATCTTAATCCGGGATCAACGCACAAATCTCTTGGTACTTCAAGCATTGCAGAGTGATATATGGTCTAATAGTCTAGCCAGGCTCATGTGGTTCAACTCTCCCGCGGTTGAGAGAAGGGCTATCACCTAAGAGCCCATATTCAAACCACACAGGGCATGAAGCCCTGATGATGTGTATGAGTTGGTTGATTGACAGGCTCTGGGTTAAAGGGGGTTTGCCATGATAATGCAGAGTTGAGATTCATAGATCCCCGCCTATAATATAGGACCAAAAAAACCCATTTACTGCTAGCAATAATAATAATAATATAAATTTGAACAGAGAACATACAGCTTCTGTCTTCTTTGCCGATTCACCCTTGCCGTATGCAGAATCCGGTAATTTGGCGCCGAGCCTGCGAGTTTACCTCAACTTAGTCCATGATATAACACGAGAATGTAGACTTCTGCAAACTTTGGCAGAGGTGCGAGCTAGTCGTTACTGGGTACTTACTTTTCAAGATAGTCCCTGAAAAATTTCAGAGCTGGGTCCTGAAGAACGGCGGGATTGCTGTCGCATTGTTTGATAAAGAGCTTCAGTTGATTTACTTTGCTGGCGTCCATGACGCATTCGTTTCCAAAGCGCCTGAATCCTCCCTCAGTCGATAAAAAAAAACCAAACCAAATGAAACGCTTGACCTTCTCCTCTTCTCCTCAATTTATAGGCACCAACTTAAGATGGCTTTGTGCGCTTCTAGTAGCTTCGGCTTTGCTTTTAGAAAATCAATAGGCATCTATGCGTATTCCATCTTTATCTTGAACTTAATTTTAGAGAGAGAAGTGGGGCACTCTTACAGCTTACAGCTTGGATGGTTTGAATTTAAGTTTATGGAAAAAGTGGGTATTCTTACAATATGGTTATGGGAAAAGAGGGGTATTCGCACCATGGGTATAATTTTATTTGTTTTAGGAAAATAAAATATAATTAATTTATATAAAATAAAGTTAAATTTTATTCGTACAACCGGTTGAGGATGAACTTTTGTTAGTAACGCAAAGGGTCAAATTTCTAACGACTCAAGATTAAACTTCACGAAGGTTGTTGCGTCTATGCTAGGGGAGGAGACATGCTAAAATCTAATGAACTTAGAGCTAGTGTGGCCTAGGCCAAGTGCGATCTCTAGATAACTTTGACAGAGGATCATAGACAACTTGACAAATAAAAAGAAATATAAATAGAGTAAGTCCTATAGAATAAAAATTATATATATAATTTATTGTTTTGTTAAAAGGAATTTTTATTTTATTTTACATGTTAAAATATAATATATATATATGGTCAAAGGACAATAGCTTGAGTGGTAGCTAGCGAGTTAATTCCCCTTCCACTAGGATTTTATTCTCTATGGTCAAAGAACAATAGCTTGAGTGATAGCTAGTGAGTTTAATTCCCCCTCCACTTGGGTTTTATTCTCCATGGTCAAAGGACAATAGCTTGAGCGGTAGCTAGTAGGTTTAATTCCCTCTCCACCCATGTTTTATTCTCCAGAGACATGTTAGCTTGTGTGGCAAAAATTTGAACATGTTGAAAATTGTAACAAGTATTTCCTATAAATCTGAAGGGACAATAAAATTTGAATATCTTGGTATCGAGGTGAATATTGGCAATTGTTGTGATTTGATCTTGGGCCTTGCTCAAAACGGTCCTCGAGTTCTATTCTTTGAAGACGTGTTAGCTTATGTGGCAAAAATTTGAACATGTTGAAAATTGTGACGAATATTTCCTATAAGTTTGAAGGGGCAAAAAATTTTGAATATCTTGATACTGAGGTGAATAGTGGTAGTTGTTGCGATTTGATCTTGGATCTTTGCCCAAACAATCCTCCAAAGTTATTAATTCACCAATTATTGTTAAATAAAATTATATGTATTCTTCATGAATTAGTTGTTGCTAAGATGTTGACTCGGAATTAATTTAATATGGTTAATTGGTCTAGCTTAGGTGATTAAGAGGAGAAGTTATTATCCCCCTATTATGAATACAATTTCTTGGGGAAATAAAAAAT
>APFE031222641.1:285139-301869 GCA_000404065.3 Pinus taeda
ACATCGAGCATCAAGAAATGAATCCGACCATATCTTGTAAAGGATTGGAAGAAATTATCACTCCTCAAACTCTAGACATAGAAGGACATATCAAGAAGAAAAAGGTTCAACCAGTGAAAGATCACATCGAGCATCAACAACAAGTTCTCCAACTTTTAAAGGATAATGCCACTTCAGTGCAAAATCAAACAAAACAACAGGGAGATCAACATCGTAGCGAAAAATGTTTTGATGTAGGTGATTGGGTATTTTTGCTGCTACATATCAAGCAAGTTATTTATGAGAAGGAAATGTTGGCAATACTACATGCACTTAAAAAACGGCGACCTTACCGAATGGGACAACTCTTCAAGGATGATGATGTGGAAGCATTCTTTTGTGCTATTTCTATTATCCAACCAAATTGGATAACCGAAGAAAGGGATGAATGGAAGAAGGACGAAGAAGTATGGCCATTTATTCAAAAATTGCAAACAATATTGCCAGAAATTTAAGAGGAAGGAAAAATCATATTGGAACCTGGAGCAGTCACAAAGACAAGAACCCGACAGCTGCGAAATCGATCAATTTCAGAGTATCTCATCAAGTGGAAGAATTTACTAGCTGAAGATTCCACATGGGAGGACAAGAATTTTATACGGAAGCATCAAGAACTACTCAAGCATTGAGGACAACGCTTTTTGAAGGAGGGGCATGTTAGGCCCTTATACTACTAGTGTAACCCCTTATTGTTATTAGTACAACCCACTTATTATATTGATGTAGCCATGCAGTGCCCATATTGTTACTATTGTGCCCCGTAGAAGCCCACTATTGTTATTATTGTGCCCTTACATTATTATTGTTATGTCGGCTCTGATTATGTTATGACCCCTTAGACTCCTATATATAGAAAGGAGGTCTTTTCATTTGCATCATCCAAGAATTGTTCATTTATGTAATGTAAAGGAGGTTGCCCCCTCGAAGAGGCTGAATTCTAAGGCGTTGATCTATCTTTTCTATCTTTTCTTGAGCTGGTTTCATTATAGTATAGGAAATTAATAATTAGAGCTTTTTCCTCAAGGTAAATTATTTCAACCCAAGTGGAACTAATAACAACATCAATGCGCCTTACAATTTTTTTTAGGGGAGTTGAATGACCATGTTACAAACATTGGCTAAGCAGTGGAAGGGCTTGGTGGTTGGAGGCTTTGACTTGGTGGATAACAGAAAGGAGTTTGTAGTTGCACATCAAGATAAGAATAAAGTGTTGAAATACTCCTACTAAATTTATGGTCTTTCAATTAGGAAATTGTCTTTTAATAAGTTATACAATGTCTCTCCTCATATCTATAATAATAAATAAAAGTTCAAGGATTATTTTGGTATCGAGCGAATGGTCCCATTGAAGATTGTGCAAAGTAAAGTCTGGCCTACTAGAGTGGTGGAGGGATTAGTATTTTAAAAGACTTGTATGGTTTTGGGCCTTGGTGAACATTGGTAGTTTAGTTGAAAGGGACAAAGGTTCAGGGATTTGAAATAAGAGAAAGGAGATAGTTTGGTGGGGTCTAAAGGTGCTTCTATAGGATGTCAAGGGAAGGATGATGACACTTTTAAGAAGAAACAAAGGAGAAATGCATTAAAAAAAGTAGTCTTATTGGCATTTTGTTTGGGGAAGACATCAAGTTGTGGGAAGTTGTCAAGGTGGCTACATGAACCTTGGTTGGGAGAATTTTTTGTAGGAGATACACCAAGAAGAGGGTTTAAGATTGAATTTTAAAGAACTAAGATTATATAGTTTGTTCCCGGTAGTTATATGTTCTATCCAAATAGTTGATAATGTTCTCTTTTTAAGTTGTGGATGATGCCAGTAAAATTATATCTATACAGATTGGAAATGGGATTTTACTGCACTTGCATTTAAGAAATAAACTCCTTCCTTTGATTCTTGGTTGGAAAGGGCTAGTAAAAATCTAGTGTTGGTAAAACTACCTAGCTTCCCACTTGATTTTAGGTCATTGGAAGCATTTGAGAAAATTGGAGACTCTCTCGAGAGTTTCATTGATGCTAATATAAGATTTATTGGTCAAGGAAAATGTTAGTGGCTAGGATTCTTGTTGACCTGGACCTAAGAGATGGTTTTGGATACAAAAATTACCCTCCAAAGAGGCTCCAAATCATTTGTCCAAGCCTATAGTACTGTGGTGTTCCCTCTCATTGTGTAATATGACACAAATTTGTCATTTTGTAGAAAAATATGATTTACCTTTGAAGAACAAGGCATGGTTCAAGAAGCTTGCAATTCAAAACATGATAAGGGAATTTCTATAATTAATTTTAGAGGCCAATGGATCTTTGGAGGATGGAAATTTAGAGACACATGGGGCAAGGTTTAATTTGAGGAAGGGGGATATATTACAAGAGATATATGTTGCAAAAGGTTGGAAACCACTATTGGATCTCAAAGTGAAAAGGAAGTTGGCAGTGTTCCTCTAGACCCACAAGGTTTTGGAGATGTGTTTTTGTTGGAGGAGCCATTGGAGATTATCAATGTCTACAAATGATCTTTGTGTCGTTGAATTTGTCTTTACCTATGGATAAAGGTTTTGATTGACATATTTGGGCTAGATTAGATGAAAATTGGAATGATGCGCTAGGGAAAAGTGTTTCCAATACGAGGGGTCACATCCCATCATCTCTTCAGGACCTATAATTTTCGGAGTGAATAGGTTAATGAATGAAGAGGTTTATTGTGTTGATGAGTTTCACATTCCTTCAAGAGTTACTGACATATCATATGAGAACGAAGATAAATTAATTAGTGCTCCACGATGCAATATGGGATACAAAAAAAATGATGCTCTAAGGTTGATGGAGGAGAAGTGGACGAAGGGTTAACCATGAATATTTGTAAGGGGGTAAAAAGTGTAGGTAAAGGAAGGAAATCCTACTTAACCAAGGCTTGAGAAATAGCCATTCTCGAAGCATTACCTAGTAAAAAATATTTGATTAAAATACTTAGACCATTTGGATCCCTAATTAAGGGTTGCAAATGATTTCTTTTAATCCCCTAACATTTAAGGATTGGTTAAGTCCCCAAAACACAATCCTTTAAAAGACTTATGGAATGCCATGCACTTGGTATTTTATTGTTGCTAGGACATATGGGATATGGGGGTAAATTACTTGTGAATTGAATAAAATGTTTATGAGATGGAAATTCATATTCCTTTATGCTTAAGGGCAGTATGGTAGTGTTGACGGTGTTGGATCCGCCAACATGTAAGGGGATCTCCCAGGTAAGAAGTCCCAATTAGACCTCATACCGTTTGGTGTAAGAGTCCTAGTAGTGGGTCGTAAAGCAATGCCTTGACGTGATGTCGCACAGAGGCAAGTAAGATAACTCTGTCAGTAGCAAGGGTGTGAATGTTGCAGTGAGTCAAGGAAGGTATATGAGATGTTCTAACATAGGTGGGTTGAGATGAGTGCGCCCCTTGGCAATCTGTAATAGTACTCAACTAGGAAGGGAACACACAAGCAAAATGCATCACAAGCTAGAAATTAGGTCAGGCGACAATCCAAAGTGATGGTTAAACCAACATCACATCTACAACAAGATTCATATAATTGCATACAAAACAGTTCATACATAACTATGTAAGTTAAACAATATAAATTGTTGCATCAACCAGAACAATCCAACTATAGTAATAACATATGCATGAAAACGTGTTGGCTGTTATTATATAAAGAAGTGTAAGTTCCAATCATACAATACATCCATGTAACCCCGCCAGCCCCAATAGTGGAATATTACAGCCACATCCGCCTGCTCCTCCAAAGAGAGGTACTAGCTCCGTGCAGTGGAGATGCCAAGGCACGTTATAATATTGTCCAAGCTCTCTCCAAGATGGTTTTATCGGAAGCTTGGGTGACCAAAAGCCTCTAGAATGAGTTATGATGGACTATTTATAGCAAAGGGTGGGGTGATCCTTGAAATTCCCCTTTGTGACAATTCATCTACCCTCATGGCTCTTCGTCTACTTTATGATTGTTACATCCAACTATTGACACTTGACATGACATTACATTACAAGGCACATGTAGTCATGTGAGACAACATGGCTTGAGCAAGCCATGCAAGACATCACTAACACTTCGTTCGTTGTTATGAGACCAACTCTTTTGCATGCTTGTGATGGTGAAGGTGGTGAGCTCATGCCAGGCTTGGTCATCTGTGATGGTGCATATGCACCTCATGGTGACATCTTGTTGAAGCAAACTCTTGCCTCCGTTGGAGTCATTGCATTGGTTTGGCTCCCTCATCCAACTCGCGAGCTAACATGCACATGCTCTTCTTGGGTGCGACTGAACCGGCAACACACTGATGCATAGTGTCTGCGCTGATCTTCAAGTGTGTGTTGGTCGTCATGCACATCAACTTGCCGAAGTACATGTTCAGCTCTAGTTGGACTTGCTTCTTGTCTTCGCCTTGGTGAGTGTGCTGAATGGGTTGGATTGCATTCATGCACACAATGACATGAATGCTGCTGAATCCCTTGCATGCGATCAACAACACTGCTCACCATGTCTACTTTGTGCCAACTATTAGGATGGATCTTTAACTTGTATGGGTGCAATTTCATCCGTCAGTGCATGTTGCGTTGATTGTTGTTCTTGTTCCTGCTGCAACTCATTCGTCTGTTTGTGCAGCGTCATGTTCTTCCTTGAGTTGTTGCTTCAACACATGCAACTCCTTCTTTGTTCCATTTTTATCTTCGCACGAACTTCATGTCGCGTCATCGCCTCATAACCTGGGTCTCCAAAGTGCTTTCATCATTAGTGGATCTGATTGATATTACAACTTTGTTCCACCTATGTGTTGTCAACAACCTTCCTCTTTCATTCATTTCATTTGCTGCATTAGTCGTGTTCGCTGCATGCATTGCGTTCAGTATGTTGCCTCCGTCTATTGTTCTTTATGTTTCTTGTTGTGATATATTGATGTTCTTGTCTACGAACAACTTGATATCTTCGTGAGTAGGCAAGCTCATACACATTTGATCTACTGCATCTCCAAGTGTGCTCTGAACGGTGTTTTCGACTTTGCCCTCTTGGAAACCATTGTACCTCCACTGCTGAGAGGCAGATGAACACTTGCAATACCTGGAGACATGGCAACACTCATAGCAAGAAATCTATCAGTCGAATACCAAACTGAACTTGAGAATTGACTTGTAACATACATGTGTGACTGATCATGAAGGTCACGCAATTTCAGTCGGGAGGTCCGGATACTAACTGTCAAGACTGTGCAAGGCACAATTTAGGCTACTGAGAGACTGACTGACTGTTGGAACTACGCAATGCATAGTCCAGTCTTGCTGTTGACTGCTGGAATTGTGCAATGCGCAATCTCAGCTAGCAATGGCTATAGGCTTAGTGACTGCATTGCGCAATTTTATGGGTTAGCTGTCACTCTCCCTTGGAAATGCGCAAAATGGTCCTAGAGGATAGTCACTGGGTAGAAATGTGCATTTCCTTAGAGGAAGACAAAGCCTTCCCTCTCAGGATTGTGCAATGTTGTCTTGGTGAGGCTCTTGGTGAGGTAAAGTCCGGGCCAAGGCTATCCAGACTCACTGACGGGCAACTGAAAGAAATTGTGACAGTGAATGCATGGTGACACTAAGTGATAGTAGAAGTGATTGACAATGCATGCAAACATGAATGAAAGATTCAGTAAACATATCAACATGCACGTGGGTGAAGCAATTCGCCGAATCGGCGACTGTTCGTCCAAAACAGTTTCATGCATGTGACAGTAGTGAGATAACAACGAAAACCAAAACAACGATAAGACAAGCTAGTATAGATGTAAACGACAACAAGCATTCAAAGAAATCAAGCAAACAATACTCACATAAGCGAAAACACAAAAAGTGATAGAAATGCAACACAAGGCATAGAAAGCGAGCTTACCCCAAGACAACTGAGTTGAATGTGCCGACTTCTCCTAGATGTGATGTGGGATGTCATATCTACAAGGTTGATGTGAGGAATGAGCTCTGCATCGTCCAGTTGATGAGTTTTGATAATATCGAGGTTGTGACGTGCATGCCACAAATCTAGGGAAAGCGACACTTGGTGGGAGGTTTCTAAAATGATTCTTGCATGTAACCTCCAACTGCTAAACATAGATCCCTAAAACAAGAGATGCCTTTGCATGCTTCCTTGGGAGAAGCAGCCCATGCATGCAAGTCAGTTTTGCTCGGTCTTAGAGGGAACTAGTCAACTCAGCTGCACATGTAAGAGGTTGTTCCACTGCTTGAAGGAAATGTGCATTTATGGTTGGGAGATGGGATGATTGCCCTGGATATTTGCACAATTTCTGGGCAGAGCAGCTGAATGCTACCCAGATTTGTGCAAATTTTGGGTTGAGCAGCCGCACTGGGGAAAATTGCGCAATTTTCACTATGAGTGTGTAGTGCCAAAATTGCACAATTCTAGAGCCCAACAAGCTGCCAGTCAGGATTATGAAATTTATGGAGGGAAGGCTGGTTGCCCTCCAAAATTGTGCAATTTCTTGGGGAGATGATTATCCTGTAGCTGGACCAAGTCTAGGTGATTAGCCTATGAGGGGAATGCATCAAGTTGTGATCAATAGACTACCTTTGTGCAAGCAAAACACTGAAGCTTGTGAACTTGACGAAGCAAGGCAAGCTGCTGTGAAAAGTTGGAAGGGAGGCTCCAAAAAGAAGCTAAGGCAAAATTTTGGAGGGTGGTTTTATCTGCTACAACACTTGGCAACACACTGGTAGAACTCCAGCTCTCTAAATGGATCTTGTTCGTGAAAAACAAGTCTAACACTTCTGGAAATATTGTTCAGTTCTCAGCTCCTCTTAGTTTCCACACGAGCTTGACGGTAGATATAACATCTGCCAAGCTCTTGGTCGATTAACACACATTCCAAGGCAAGGCAACACAGTTGTTTCGATTGGGGTTGAGGGGTATGTTGGTGCACAACTAGTATAGTCGTCAGAGTCTTAGTTTCATCTCTATTGTTGCCCCGTAGCTAGCAGGCATGGACAGTACCCCGACGGAGTCACATAGGAACACAAGCATGGCTCGGCTGCCAGTGAGTCTGGTCAGTACCTCAAGAGATTTACTTGCATAACCTCTCTACGTAGGAAGCCTTTCTCTTCTTTCGCCTTATTCATTTTTCATTTGTTTCAAACTTTTTATTTTTATTTTTTCATAACTATGCATTGCACTTATTCATTTCAGAGGCGGAAGAGGGATCCTGACTGATTGAGAGAAGAAGAGGTTGTTCCAACAGAGAATTAGTTTATTATACCTCTGACATTCCTGTTCTGGTGTTCTCCCTCACCTTACTCTACTTGACTGAGCTGATAAGGATTAACCCAGAAAACAACCAACTAGAGTAGGTGATACTAGTTAGCATGCAAGCATTGTGTTTTCTCCAAGGTTCACTTCGAACAGTATGTATTTTCCTTCGACATATCACGGACTAAAGGTAACAAGTTCTTCATACAGATGCAAGATGATAGATAACCAAGTAGTGATAGTTGTACAAGCCCTCTTGTACTTCACCTAGCTCGTTTCAAGAGTCATAGATGGTTTCATGGGAAACTAACCTACGAATGAAACAAGCGAACTAACAAAAAAGAAAACAAAGTAAGATTAAAAGAAAAAGCAAAAGCAAAGCAAGCAAACAAACAAAAAAATGAAGCAAGTAAGCAAACAAGCATGCAAGCAAACTAACTGAAAACAAATACTACTCCTACTCCTAAGCTAACGGTTCATGGGTTGTCTCACATGAAGTGATACTTCCAATGCAACCACCGACGCATTGGTTGACCCATGTTAGTGAAGGCATGGTTCGTGAATAAGAGAGTTGTGCGAACTAGCAAACAAGAAAGATGTAACAGTGAAGACAAACACACTTTGAACTTACAAGAAACCACATAAGAAAGATGAGTGAAAGTGCATGCCATGCATTCTGTGGAGTTGCCATGATGTTGTGTTACACTGCATGCAGATGTTGAGTGCATGCATTCTCTTGACTGTGACATGCAAGCAAACGTGAGAAAGGTAGACCACTTGTGTTGTGCATGTGTGCTTGCTGTGTAAGATTCCTCCAATGCATGAGCAATGGGATCATGTAGTTTGAGTGGAGGAAGTGAAATCTGGGTGCTTAGTTGATATTCAAATCAAAGCAGAGAGTGATGAGGAGCCTTGAGTGTTTCAACAATTTCCTGACCGGAAGTGAAACCAACCTCAGGACAGCGAGGGCCTGACATAACCATCAACTCAGGCTGAAGTGCCTCGACAGTCTGGGGGGTTTTGACTTCCTTAACAAATATATCATCGTAAACCAGTGTCCTGGATAGATTAATAACAGTTGAATCAACATCGTGATCGAATGAGGAAGTGAATAGATCATGACAACCAAGATCAGAAAATTCAGGATGATTGTCGACATCCTCATGATTTGATGAATCAGGTAGACGGGTAGATGAGAAGCAAAGATGTTCACCCTCTAGGTTTTCAAGAAAGATAATGACAAATTGGATGGATTTCTAGAGGAAGATGTGTCCTCTCCACACTGTGATGACAGACTAACATCCGACGTGTTCTCTGAATAATCTAAAGTAGAAGCATCCAGAAATGAGTTTTCACAGGGGGAATCAGCAATGGCAGAATCACAAGGGGTGTCAGGATGAAGCGGATGAGGCGCGACTGGAAGGGAGTCATCCTTCACCGTGGGTTCTTCTTTAGATTCCCGCACACACTCATCATGAATGATGGCGCAGGTTGGTTGCATAACATCAACTCTGTCAACAACTTGATCCTCGTTCACAACAGGTGAGGAGTTTGGAATGGGAGAACATAAGGTAGTACAACCCGGAGGATCAACAAAATGCGAGGATGGAAATCAAGGGAACGAGTCCATGTGACAACCAACAAGCTTGCAAGCCAAATCTGCACAAATATCAAGAGCAAGTGGGGTGGGAGAGTGTGACAGTTCAACAGAAGCATGTGCATGATCTCCCACATCACTTCCCAGTGGTGGAGTTGTTTGATGAGGTGAAGGCAGACAATAACTTGTAATAGCGACTGTGCCTGCATGTGATTGCACAACTCCATCACCGAAGTGTGTTGAGTGGGGTTTGGATATGTGAAGAAGATACTGAAATCTTCCATCAAGAAATTCCCAATCAATATCATCTTCCGGGAATCGGTATGCAAGATTACAAAAGCATGTGTGACACTCTTCAATGGACTCATCGGGCTCTTTTTGTAATTCCAGAATCTCTTTGTTAAGTGCTTTATAGTTCAAGTGATTGAAAGCACGGTCTATCTCAGTGACCAAATGAGTAAGAGAATGAATAGATTTTTTGGGCAACATGGCACACCAGCGCATTGGGTGCTCTCGAAGCGTGTAGATGAACAACGCGCAACTCATGTATTCTTCAAAGAATCCATGTCTTTCACATGAGCCTACAACATCGACCACGTGCCTTACCAAGGCTACATAGCCTCTGCCATCAAATGTTTTATGAGACAAGTTATCCGAGAGCTTTTTCAAGATGATGAAATCATTTCCATAAGACACACATTCCGGAAGAGCAGCTCATCAATGATTTATGATAGATGTGAAGAGATTTAAAACAAATGTGAGGGGTCATCTTGTGATCTGGCCCTCCTTTAAGTGCCAAAATGTTGATAATGCTGGATTTTCCAACATGTAAGGGGATCTCGCCGGTAAGAAGTCCCGATTAGATCTCAGATGGTTTGGTGTAGGAGTCCCAACAGTGGGTCGTAAAGCAATGCCTTGACCGTGATGTTGCACAGAGGCAATTAAGATAACTTTGTCAGTAGCAAGGGTGTGACCGCTGCAATGAGTCAAAGAAGGTGCATGAGAGGTTCTAACATAGGTGGGTTGAGATGAGTGTGCCCCTTGTGTTACACAGTAATTTGTCACCGTTGGTCACCGTCCCTGTTACCCTTGTTTTCGTACATTGGAGGACACATTTCGGGACCTGTGACCAGTGACATAACCTAAAAACACTTGCATTATGTTCCCCTGAGTATGTAATTCATGTTCCCTGAAGACACATTTTGCAAATTATCCCTAAAAAGTGCCCTTTTTCCATTGGCGCAGGTACACAGTGTCTTACCCGCGCCAATGACTCAGATCCTCGAAAGAGGGCGCGCCCATTGGCGCTCTGTCCTAGAGCAACATTCACGCCACCTAAATTTGGTTATGATTTTTGGCCAACGCGCACCCATATGTTTTTTCCTCTCTTGTCATGAAGTTATTTGAGGGAAAAATCCTCATGATAGAGGTCGAGTGTCATCTTTTTATCCATGACAACTAAGTTCAATGGCTTTTCAGGGATAATGCCAATCCACAATAGGCATCCTAGTACATTGTATCTTCCTCCCAACTCCATCTATAAATGACTGTCCTCATGCATTAGACAAGCTAGTTTTTGCTAGAGTCTTTGTGAGTGCTGAAGTAATGCTAGAGTGATAGTAAGAATTGTGAAGCATAGGGAGGTTATGCTGCCGGAATCCTGAAGAGAGAGAGGTCTTGTGCAAGACATATATAGCTGCTTGCCCAGTCAAAGAATAGGTTCAACGTCAGAACCTTGGTTGTATCTTTCTCTGCTTTTACTCATTAATAGACGACTATCATTATGGTTCCACTCATGTGTCTTTATAATGATGATTGAGTTATATCTTTTCTTACTGATATATAGTTGCATCTATTGGATTTTATGCTTGTATTTGTGTCGTTCTTTGCATGTGCAGGTGTCCGTTCACGAGGATCGTGGGGATTGTGACTAGCCGGAGTAAAGGAACGGTAGCAACGATTCTTCTACAAGTACTAGCGTTGGAATCCAAGTAGGCCATCATCATTGATCTTTGATTTGCAATTAGGAACCTGCGTGTTAGCGTTGATTGATTGTTGCTAGACCCATGTTGGGCTAGTGGGATCGTCTCTGTCCGCGGAGGGGATTTACCTATTCAACAAATTGGCAACTCCACTGGGGAGAAGCTTGTTGTTTGATTTTGTTGTTTGATTTGTGAACTTTGGACGGAGCCTGAAGTACGGCCAGATAGCCTTCGAAACACTATTGCTTTGCAGTAGTGAAGTAGATCAAAGCCACTTCAGTCAATCTCTGGTTTGGTTTACAAACTGAACAATTTCGAGTTTGTCTTGCATGTTAGTTTTTCTCTTCTTTGCTTGCTTGGATAGCTTTATGGGTTAAATCTCTTGCTGTTTCTTGCTTCCTGGCCTTCCTAGATACTGTAAACCAAGCTTTGGACTGCCTGTTTTGTTTTTTTTTTACTTGGCAAACTTCATTAGCGCGGTTTTTTCTCTGACAAGCGCCATTTGGCGCATGTTGCTAACTGACAACCCGCGCCAATCCCTTTATAGCGCGAGTTGCAGTCTGACAGTCGTGCCAGACTTGTTAACCTTTTCAGTTAGCTTGTTTTCCAGCCTTCTGAGCTTGGATCTGTATCTTGCTATATCTTTTGCAGCTTCTGGAAGTGTGTTGGACCTTATGTGACTGGTTATTATTTCTTATCCCTTCAGTTGTTTGCTTTTTTCTATCGATTTTATATCTTAGCCCTAGTGGCTTTGCATGTCGAGCCTTCTGTGGGAAATTATGGTTTGATGATCCAGTCAGCTTTTTGGTTGTTTTCCGCACTCATCTGGTGGTTGTGAGGCATTCTATGCTGCAAGTAATTCACTTCTAGCTTGTTTGTTTTTGTTTGACTTCATCTGAACTTAGATCACATAGTTCATTGAAAGTCTTGGTGTCTTCGTTGCTTTGATAGGTCATTTTGACGTTTCATAATTGGTTTTATATTCCTTTGAGTAAATTGTGCTTTGTTTATATTTGGAAATATCTCTTGAGATTTATTGAGTGCATCATGCTATCCTAAAAAAAAAAAACAAAAGATCTTTTGCATTTTATTAATTAGCATTTCTTGTTATTGGTTGCTTTTAAAAAGAAAAAGAAAAAATATTTTCATTTCCTGTTATTAGCTGCATTAGGATCTTTGTTGATCATTTTGTTTGTATAAAGATCTCAACTCTCCTGTAGATAGAGTTCATTGAATGAAATGATATAATTTTCGCATATAGTTTGCATTTAGGAAGTTTCAATAGATCACATACGGTGGGACAAAAAACTGAAACATAATTGAAGATAAACCGTAAAATAAACTGAATGAACCTAACAACGCATTGGAACATAACGCATATATTCTAGAGGTCTAGGTTAGAGACGTGTTCTGGCGTCTTTAAACCTGGTAGCTTACTGTTGAGTGGTTGGGTGATTCCTCCACGGTGAAACGATAGGTGCCAGTACGGATTGTGCTCCCACGTACCGTCGCGTATATATTGGGAGACCCCTATATGCTTGCAACCTTTTATCCATATGAAGCCGAGTCTGCCGCCTTACAAGCCGTAATGCACTGAACACAACATTCGGGAAGATTGACTGCAGTACGGGAAGTCCTTGGTTTTCATCTGATTGCAAGGTGTATAAGAGTTTTACGGATTGTTTGGCAAACCTCTACCTAGTTTCCAGAGTAGTCACTTTGATCCTTTTCGGACTCCCTAAAAGAAAAGGTGTAAGTGAGCAGCTTGTCACTTCGTGCTCATTAAATATTCGAAGGAGACTAGATTCATCTTTTTGTCCTTTTCTCGACTCTTAAAAAATGAAAAGGTCAAGTTCAGTGTCTTAAAATTTATTTGACCACGATAACATTACCTGGTTAGATCTTGTGTGCGTTAGCTTGAGTAGGCTTCCTTTTGCTATGGCAACTTTTCCAGGGTTCCCCAACCCAAGTTCCCCTCCTGACGGAAATCCTAGTCATTTCCCATCTCCTGGGAATGCTGGTGCTCTTTATATGGCGACGTTATCCCTTCCGGGGTTAACTGTCGGGTTACCTGTTTGGTTGTTTTCAACCCCTTTGGTCCCTACCGTGTCGGCTGATACTCCATCAGTCCCTCCACCTGAACAACATCATGTTGAACCTAAGGTGGACCTCTCCTGTTCGATGCCTACTTCTATGTCTTCTTCTCGTACTTCGCCTGGTGAAAGTTTCGATTCGCATAACCAGGTGGCTAAGAAGAAGAAGAAGAAGAACAAGAAGAAGTCTTCTAAGGGAGAGGCTACAATCACAACTGCTGTTCCCTCGAGTACACCTGAAGTCGAGCCTCCTTCCGCTCCTCCGCGGAAGGTTAAGTTTTCTTGTCGATTATGCAAGGAGGACCATCTTCTTCGTGATTGTCTTGGTATTCCCAGGATCTTAGAAGTATGGTCTCGTGATCCGGCCCGCCCCTCATCGTCCTCTGAAGCTCATGGCGATGCTACCCTACCAACTGGCAATGGTAAGAAGAAAGCGAAGATTCGATTCCCCTGTAGGCTATGTGAAGGCAACCATCTCCTTCACCTTTGTCCGCTCATGGATAAAGCTTCCTCTGTCTTGGACAGTCTTACAGCTTCTTCACCCGAGCTCCCTGTTGGTTATCAGAGGCTCACTTCAGATCCTCTCCCTGTCGACAAAGAGATTGATTTAGATACTTCTCTTGTCCATCCTTCTCTTCCCGAACCGGGCTGTGCTAAGCTTGTCCCAGACCAACCATTGGTCGGAGAGAGTGTCGACTCGGGTTCACCACCCGTCGACCACCCTGTTTTGGAAGAGCGTCATGATCATGTTCTTCTCGTCTCATCAGATTCTCCTGAGTCTGAAAACAACCCTCTTAACCCAGCTGATTCAGAGGGTCCTTCTTCGGTTTCTTTAGAGTAGGGGGCAATCATACCATTCCCCCACCAAGTAGTTCAGTCGTTTCCTTCGACTGGAGTCACCTGACTGCTTTCCGCCTTCCATCCCATGTGCCTTTCCAGATTACAGTATATGCCTATGATACGACGGTACCTAACACTGTCTTGGATGAGGGTGCATCTGTCAGTCTTATGCCTTCTACTACTTGGCAAGCTTTGGGCTCCCCACAGCTTGTGCCTGTTACGCAGAATCTGATGGCGTTTGACGGAGGAACCAGTCAACCATTGGGGATCCTTCCAAAGTTCCCTATTACTTTGGGAGGAAAAACCGTCTATATAGACGTGTTGGTTACCCAAGGGGCTTTAGATTTCAATCTTCTCCTTGGTCGTGACTATGTTTATGCCATGGGGGCCCTTGTCTCTTCACTTTTCCGTGTGGTTTGCTTTCCACACGATGGAAGGATTGTGACTATAGATCAATTATCGTTCTTTAGTCCCCCGATGCCTCCTGCGCAGTTGTCATCCCCTCCTGGTTTTTATCCACCGGTTGTATTTGCCCCACCGCAGGTCAACTACGTGGCTACTCATCCCGTGCCTGTACCCAGCAATGCCGCCATCACGCATAGTGTCCTGGGGGCATTGGGTCCTGACTTCCGAGACATTGACCTCCCACCAGGAGCGCCGCTCTTGGAAGCCCCGACTTCCTGTTCATTATGATGAAGTTCGGGCCGAGGATAGTTTGTTCCTGTGTCAACCTCGTTAAAAAATGAACCATGGATAGCTGAGAATAGTTCCTGATCTTGTGTCAAGCTCCCTAAAAAATGAAACAAGGAGTCCCGAGGATAGTTTTGATCTTGTGGCAACCTCGTTAAAAAATTAAACTAGGATTGGTCGGAGCAAAGTTTACTTTCCTATGTCAAGCTCCTTAAAAAATGAAATTGGGTATGTCCGAGCATAGTTCCTGATCTTGTGTCAAGCTCGTTAAAAAATGAAACAAGGGTTATGAGGATAGTTCTTTTACTGTGTCAACCTCATTAAAAAATGAAACCACTCCCTTTTCAGATCGAGTCTTTGATTAAGATCTCGTAAAATCCAAGTCGAGTTTTTCCAAGATCTCGAAAGTGAACCTTCATTCCATCCACTTTGTTGAATGCAATGAAGCTTCGGGGGGCATGTCCCTCATTTTGTGTCATTATGCTGGGGGCATGCGAACTTATAACAAGCATAGTTTTTCGTTTCAAGCTTGTGTAAAAATGAACCCATACCCGAGTCACCTTTAAGCTTTTTTCTGACTCGTAAAATGTGAAAAGATTGCCGAGTATTTTTCCCTTTTTGACTTGTTAAAGAGAATAAAAATGAAGGTCTTCTTTCAGCTCTTTTCCTAACCTTTTAAAGAGGAAAAGATTGCCGAGTTATCCCTCTTGGCTCGTTAAACGTTACTAAGGGGCCGTCGTTTTAAGTTCTTTTGTTGACCGTTAAAACATAAAAGATTGCCGGGTTTTTGTCGTTTCAAACTCATTAATGGTCATGAAACGACGTGGTTTTGATCGCTTTTCTACTTTTTCAGGTCGAAATCACTATTTATGAAAAGTACTCCTCGATCGTAATGGTCGGGCGGTTCTTTCGGGCATTATTTATACTTTTCGGGCCCGAGAGACCAACTTTACGAAAAAGACACCCCTGGAGTTTCCTTTTCTGCTGTCTTTTCAAACTCTCTACATGAAAAGGCACCGAGTTCTTCCTTGTCAGACTCGTTAAAACTTAATGACATCGGACTCCGTCGAAATGACGCTCCACAAGCATATGTTATCCCATCAAGCTTGTTAAAAATAATTGGGTACTTGCCAGAAATGGTGGGGGAAAAAGAAAATTTTGGGAACCATAATTATTGTCGTGTCGGCAGTATGTCGCTCTTGACCATGGCACCTCTCTGCTTTCGTGTCGGGGTGGGGATATCTCATCTCATTTTTCACTTGCCTCCGTGGGTTTGGGTAATCCTATTTGACCTCTAATTTGCTCATTGCCTCGTCATCATGACCTCTGATCCATCGATGTCAAATACTGCCAACTCCATTGTCGTGCCGCCGATATGTTCAAGAGAAGTTGACCTCTGAAAGAAACAACCTCCGTTTGATAGTTCATAGATCTTAATTCACAACATTATCTCTTCCTGTCTCGTGTCGATGATGTGGGAAACATTATGGCCCACCTTCGACGAAGATCACTTCCTGTCAACTTCAGCTCATTAACAAGAAAAGTGACCTAGAGACTCCCTTCCAGGTACTTGGAGCCTGCATGCCTCAATGGAGGATTCTACGTGTTCGACACGAGGTTTTCATCATTGGCCTCTGATCCGATGACTCTACGGGTGTTCGACATCGACTCATTTATACACACAACGCCGTAGATTGTACATATAGTACCTTGAGGCCATTGTCATTATTGATGGTATCTCGCGTTGTTAACATCTTCATCATTGGCTGGTAATCAGACGATGTTCATGCATGTTCGACTTCAGCTCACATGTTCACATGTTTGAACTTGTACTTATGTTCGGGTCGAGATGGAGCACAAGACCCTGGATTGTGTCTGTTGTAATCCAGGCGTGATTTTTTATACATGACTCATTCATTGGATGGCTGCAACCATACCTGAGTCAATTCATTGATCCTAACTAGATGGATGCGTCCATACTACGGATCTAGATGTACTCTCTTATGGATGGCTGCGACCATGCCACATACATCATGTATTTGAACTATCAAATTGTATCTCTCAATGCAGATTCTCGGCGGTAGCTATATATGTTCTTGTAAAGCATTTCACCTCTCTCTCTCTCTCGGGCCTCATGCTTTAGGGGGCATCTGTTACACAGTAATTTGTCACCGTCCCTGTTACCCTTGTTTTCGTACATTGGAG
>APFE031222641.1:310190-322543 GCA_000404065.3 Pinus taeda
ATATTGAACATCAATTTTTATTTTGGTTTTATTTTAATGAAGTTAGTTATTTATTATCTAAACTACAGCCACTTCGATGTTTGGGTTTTCGAGATTAGTGATCTATTTTGAAAATTGGAATAAATTACTAAAATCCTGGTGTTTCATGATTTGGTTGCATAACTAAAAATGGAAAAATCTTAGTAAAAACTCACTATGGGTTAATATTTAAAATGAATGCGTGATTGAACTAATTTATTTCCAAAACGCAATATTGTCCATTTTATGCATTTTTAACCCAGGCCAGATAAATGATGAGACTTCAAAGGAGTACCATTTTCAAACGAGTTGACCAAATGAGGCGAAACAAGCGTCAATGAAAAGCTTATAAAAAATTGATTTTAACAAAGCAATCAAAACAAGAATCCAAAGAAAATGAAAAATTAACAAAAGCATGGGGCAATCAACTAAATAACTAGCAATTGTCCCAAAAGGTACAAAGAGAGGCCGATAGGATTATTAAATTGGAATTGCAAAATTTAGTTACAGAATGAAATCTGATCTATGAGGAGCTTTGAGGGCCTATAGATTACAAGAGAATAGCAGAATTTTTCAGTAAACATGTTAGTTGCGTACTGATCATCTTGGCGGTTGGAGACAAAACTGGTGTTTATACTATTTTCCACAACTTATTCAATAAAATTATCATATTCATGGAATTAAAAAATATATATATTATACATTAAAGTCTATAAAAAAATTATTATAACAACTACACAATACACCTCTACTTGCTTTTAATAAGACTCACTATTTTAAATTTATAAAAATTAATTCATACAACAGTAATGAGCTTTAAAAATATAAAATTTCCATAATTACTTGCCAAGAGGTATATAGGGTGTCCAGAATTGCCAAACTCTGCCCACTTATAGAGATTAAACGTATCCGCAAAAGAAGAGATTGTCGAAACCATCAATGCAGGGTTCATGTTTAATGTCCAAAATGGAACAATAGTTGATTCTTGAAGTACATATTAAATTTCATGATATTTATAAGCGGTGCTTCTTTCACGAATCCCTCTCTAGAGGGTTTCTTGTTTGTTACGTTAGTACTTCACACAGATTACAACCCTGTTGTTGTTTTTTGTTTTGTTTTTTTTTTCTCTCTCGAATTTCATGTCCCCAACCAAATCGCAATGTTCCACAACCTGCCCATGTAAGACTGATGGAATAATGATTGTTTGTCCAGCGGAGATATAAAATGGACAAATAGGGCCAGAGTGAGTAGCAAAAGTGATATGCGATGTGTTGTTAGCAGAGAAAATGGAATAATTTTTCAAGTTTAGGGTTTTCATCAGACGACGTTCTGATCTGAATGTCGCCTTGCAGAGATTCAAAATTGAGCTCTATCTAATAATCTTTGTCCCACCATAAGTTGTATATAACGATCTAAGTGCCCTGTTCTCCAATTTTATTGAACACATCCAACAATTCATGTTCTGTTGAATACGACGACCATTCAAGAATCCTAATGATTTTTATTTCTCTCTTTCTACATCCATTGCAGCGTGGGAGCACTGATTTCCGGATGCTGGTGGTGGCCACCCTTGCAAAATTGGGGGAATTTAGTAACGAATGTGCTTGGAAGAGGAAAATTGATTAAGACAGAGCATGGCCAACGCGCGGGGTGCTTTAGTCCCATTAATGACATCTGCTTGCTTGAACCAAGGGTGGAAAATGATGACAATTGTTAGCTGGATCCAACGATGCAAAACAAATATATATATAACATAAAAACAAAAAAAAAACACCAATAACATTTTAAAAATGGTCATTTATATTATTAAAACAACTACACAATTTATTAAAACAACTACACAATACACCTCTACTTGCTTTTAATAAGCCTCACTATTTGAAATATATAAAAATTAATATATACAACAGTAATGAAGTTTAAAAACTTAAAATTTCCATACTGAAATTTAATATATATATATATATATATATATAACATAAAAATAGAAAACAAACACCAATAACATTTTAAAAATGGTCAAATACATAAAGGATAAAAAATATAAAACAAAATAAAACCAACGCATAATCAAGACAAGCAGTTGACTTTGTTGATATACAATATTGTCACAAGATTATCACTAGGAAAACCAACTCTCTTTCCTCAGCATCATACTCCTTGATAAATATTTTTTCCAAATAAAAACTATGGCTTGGCCAACAAATAAATGTCACTGTTAAAACCTAGTAGCAGGGCTCAACACCACTATGCCCATAGCCAATATTTTTTCCTCTGCAATATGATCAACCTTAGCCCTATTATGCCCTCTATAGCTTTGATCAATACAATGTGAAGCCCTAACTCATCAATTCAACATCAACATCAATAAAAGACACTCTTACTGCATCAGACTCTAATTGGACAATTCTCGTTCAACCATATGTGAACATGCAAAAAAATTCCACTATGAACTCTATGGCAATTCAGGGCTAATGGTAGCAAGAAATAATTATAAAAATGACAATGCATCTAGAACAATGTATATAGCAATTATTGCATAACTCTAATTTTGGTATGCTCTTAACAATGTGTCACTTGGTAGCAATAATACTTTCACAACAAACACTTTGTTTCTGCCATCAATAGTACATGCAATCAAATCCTTCTCTACATATGCAGGTAGCAATTTATCTGAGGATCTCTCAAATGCACAGCATTTTCAATCACACAGCCTGTAATCGTACTATGCATACGAACACACTACTTTGATTATGCCCATTGCATAGTAACTTATTGAATGTAATTCAATGAACAATTTTGGTGATTACAATAACCAGTCACCTTCTTCAGTGACATAATATCATATGGACTGCTTTACCCTCACCTCCTTAATTCAGAGTTTTCACTTTTGTAGATAAACCCCCTTAATGACTAATAATATAAGACTTGTATGATTTCAATGTGGCCTCCAAGCAGCCTTAGTCCAACAGAGGAAATGACCCAATGAAACCTTTGCTTAATCGTTGTTTGTAATTTTAATGAGTTTTCCTAGGACTTCAGTGCTTGGAAACCAAGAAATAGGTCTCTGTTTCTGCAACAAAACGAAAATTACAGGTATATAATGGTTGATGTAATGTGCCTAAAACAGACAGAAAAATGATACGATTGGATCAGAGCATCAGACTGACTATACATCATGTGATATTTAACTATGCACTCTTGTGTTTCATGTTACAAAATTACTTGATTACAGAGTAATTTGATAGTTATCACAGTGATCGTACTTTTTAGTAGAATCTTGATTTTGCATGCTGGTATTTTTGCTCATATCTGTAATAAGTAATATTCATAGCACATTTTTTAATCTGCGAAACATTTCTCTGGATGCTTCTATATTTAGTTATAGTGTTTGTTTCTTGAGATAAAAATTCATTTAAAACGCGAAAATCAAAAAAGTTTAATCAATAACCAATGTCTTCTATGGAGTCAAAGAACAGGAAAAGATAGAAAGTGAATTGGACACAAGATCATCCAAGGCCTATTCACCCAAGCCCTATCAAGAACAAGATCAATCACACATGAAAGTCTGAGATATTCGAAGTTCTACAGGTGAAAACCCTATTCTAGTCACCAACAAAATCCTATGTCCTTGTTATCAAAATTTGTAGGAAGACCAAAGTTCTAACAAGTTTGGACAGCACCACTCAATACTACAAATAAAAAATTACCTATGGCCGATGCTTCTGTACACCCCACTAAATCTGTTGCCCCACATTATACTGTGGGCATTGTCTCATTCACAAACTCAGTCATCGATCTGACAAAATACGCTGAAATGTGTCACACTTGCTTACTTGTAACTATTTATAATGTTTCCAACATTTTATTTTAGAAGGCAAATCAGACTGTCAAATGACTCCAAATACCTTTTGGATGATATGATTATTCTCCTTCATACAACACTGACATGTCTATATCATGTAATCGAAACACTAAATAAACGCACAGATCAACAATTCGATCATCCTAGTTAGGAAAGGGTAGTTACCTAGGTTCAAAGGGAAATTTTTTTTGCCTAGTATAGATTTGTGTTATAAAAACACTACATAACCAAAATGCAGTTACCAGAAATTCAACATCAAATTTATTTACAAGGCATGACATATATTAGCTTAGGCTAGGCAAATGGTAATTTAGAGGATTGGAAACATGTAGATCCCAGTTTTTTCTTAAAAAAAAAAGTAAATTTGATACACGTCATATTGCATATGGAGATTAATCACTATTGATTCAAATCATAAAGCGAAATTATGCAATCATGAAATGCTTATCACGGGGAACAGATTCAACACCCCTCAACCCATTAAGGAGCAAATCTTACAGCATTTTGAAACAGTCATCCCTTCGTAGTAATAAGTGGTTAACTTTATTTCAAGCAAGTTAGAACAACTATCTGTTAGCTCTGATATAGAACCAAACTAAATGGCCAAGATAAATTCCTAAACCCAGCTAGTGATGCAACCCCAGCCTAAACCGAACCAAATACCAACAAAAGTATTGCCTTGTTAAGCTCGCACGCTATATATATGATTTTAGAAATATGCACATGTCATACATGAAGCCCACCATCTATATTATTAATTGCAAGTGTTTGAAACCCAACCTAGTGATAAAGAAATGAAAGCAGTTATCTAATAGCTCGAGTATTCCACAATAACAAAGAAAAGAAAATAGTGATCTGATAGCTTTAAATATTCCATATCTGCAAGTCTTTGGACTCCATATAGTATTTGGAAAAGTTCGTGATTTGATTTTAGAAAAACAGAACGACTTTCTCACGGGTATTACAATGGCCATCCATTTTACAAAAGTGGTGAAAATATGGAGGCAAGTTTCACCTTTACATGGCCTTCTAAACATATGCAATGAATTTCAGAAGAAAACTACATCTAAACCCCTGTAGACCCAAACCCACCAACCCCCCTGAAGGTGGAATCCAAATCCTCCACCTCCAGAACCTGCGGGGTGAAAATTTTCTGAACAATCAACTGGGCAATACGATCTCCGGCCTTAATCTCAAAACCCTGGTCAGAATGATTGAAGAGAATCACGCCTACTGAACCACGATAATCCGCATCTATGACACCAGCACCAACATCTATCGACTGCTTCCAAGCAAGCCCAGACCTAGGAGCTGCATAAATCAAACCCACATTGGTTCTTCGAAATAGCCAAAACCGCTCAACTTCAAAACCCTTTTCCAGATAAAAAAACCCAAGGAAACCTATGTTCAAATCCACTGCCAAACATTTAACTTTACCAAAAATACAAGAATGGCAAAGCCCATTTTAGGGGAAAACGTTACCTATTCGAGCATAAGTGCCTTCGGGTATGGCAATGGACAAATCTGTGGGCACCAGGGCCTTCCCTCGGGCGGGCACCACACAAGAAGTCGCATTGCAAGAACAAGACCGAAGTGACCAGCAAGTCTAGAGGGTAAAAATAAACAAACGCAAGAGACAATGTGAAGATAAGATGGCATTGAAAGTGCACCTAGAGAGATCATATCCAATTGCCAAAGCAGAACCTCTAGAAGGCAAGATAGTGTTAGGCGAAAGCTTCTTTACACGCAATACTGGCTCAGAGGCACCTTCCACACCATTATTATTCAAATACGCGGCGTTCCCATTCTCTACGCCTTCTGGGTAGCCTGCATCGACCTTCTGCATCTTTGGGACAGGCTGCCGGTAAGGTCATGGAAGCAGGAAAACCGCAGAACAATTGATCGTGCCAGAACAGATGTGGGTTATTGGGAGTAATGAGCAATAATGGATCTCCCCTTCCCGTTAGTCAACAGAACCACACAGAACTGATAAGCCACTTAGACAAGAACCGCATAGAATCGCACCGTAGAAGACTGCTCGCGGTTATGCCCGCCCGATGCCAGGTGTCAGCCTGAGAACGAAAGGGATCCGACGCCAGGTGTCAGCGTGAGAACGAAAGGGATGACGAAGGTCCCTTTCAAAGGAAGGCCTATCGGCCTAATTAGGTTTTCCGCATAAAATTTGTGTTGCTTTTTTTCTGTTATGTTTCTGTTATTTTTATTTATATTAATATATTATATTGATAAGATATATATAAATTATTATTAATTTTATTGTTTGTTGTTAATTTGTCGATTCAAAGAGAATTTTGAGATTTAAAATGCATAAATAATTTTTTCAATAAAAATAAGAAAGTTACTGTATTTTATTGTAATTTGGGTTTATTTGGGTTTATTTTTTTATAATTTTACTCAAGTTTAAATATGCATTGAATGTGCATTGAATGAAAATTAAATTCCATATTCAACAAGTATTCACTATGCATACACTCATATTATAAAAAATGAAATCATCATGTTTTTTCAATTTTTTCAATGTGGTATGCAATTCAACAAGTATTCACTATGCATACACTCACATTATAAAAAATGAAATCATCATGTTTTTTTCAATTTTTTCGATGTGGTATGCAAACTAAGTACTTGTTGGATGTAGAATTTAATTTTGTATTTAATGGGTGTCTAAATTTGAAATTTTAGTAAAACCTACAAAGAGATAAGTGAAAAATACAATTGAGAAAAATAATTCTCTTCTTTTTCCTCCAAAATATTTAACCTATTTAGGTTGGAGATGAAATCATCATCTTCAATCATATTAGTTCTTTTAAAGTTAAATTTTAAAGATATTTTTTTAAACCCACTATATACAAATCGCTTAATGGAGTTAATGATATGCATTGAATAGCTTACTAGGGTGAATTTTATATATAGAGATTTTAAGATTGAAGATATACTCACACTCAAAGATATGCGATATGCTTTTGTTGATTAAAGGAAAATAGAAGAAACCTTCCTAAGTGATTTATGAATATTGAGATAAGTTAGATGGAAAAGAAATTGCTATTATTTAGCAATATTTGGTGGACATGATATCGTTTCATGTTTCATAAGAAAAGACCATTGAATCTTTATGGAAAAAGCTTCATTATTACATGAACAGAGCACAACAATTAATAAATTGTTTTTGATGCAGAGGTGAATATCTAAATGAGTTGCACATGGTGGTGAACCAACTCACTTTGTTGAATATTATGTTTAATAATGTGATCATATTATGTTTAATAATGTGATCATAGCTTGAATATCTATATGAGTTGCACATGGTGGTGAACCAACTCACTTTGTTGAAACTCACTTTGTTGAATATTATGTTTGATAATGAGATTATAACCCTTTAATTCTCGAGCTTTATGCTTGATAGTTGTAAAAACTCAATTGTCACAAAGTTGACATAGAAAGGTAAATGAAGTTTTGAAGATGTTTCTAATAGTTTATTAAATTAAGAAATGTGCATGAAATCTATAGGAGAAGAAATACCAAAATAGAGGGATTAACTCTGGTTGATCATGGAATACAATACGATAGGAGATTAAGGAGATCAATCTCTATAAAGAGGTCAACGTCTCGGAGTGGAAGAATAAGCTGCTATCTTAAAAAAAAAAACTTGGCCATATCGAAAGGAATTCTCAGATATTAAAGAAAGAATAAAAGTAACAAACAATAATGAAGAAACTATTGCCATTGAAATAGAGGTGAAGTATTATTTATTGTTATTTGCGATGATGCATTTCTTTATATATTGAGTGAAGATAGTAATTGGATTGTAAATTTGAAGCCTCCTTCCACGCTACACGGAAGAAAGGAATATGGAATATGGGTAAGGTTAGCTTTCGCAATAAAAGTCTTTGTAATAGTGAAGGAATAAGAGATGTTCTAATAAGACACAAGATAGTTGTAGTTTATTATTGAAGTTGGTGCTACCTTATAGTGTTTGGCCAAAAATAACTATGAATATTTAACATGGATAAAATAAATAATAAACTTTATAATATATTATTAAATGATTTGATTATATAATTAACTTTAAAAATATAAACATAATAAAATTAAAATATAAATAAAAATGATATTACTTTCCAATATATTTATTATATATATAGATTTTAATAATATATAATTTGATAAAATAAATGATAAAATTATTTTATATATATATTTATAAAATTAATTAAAAATTTATGATTGTTTAAGAGTTTTACGAATACTTATTATCATCCCATAAAAGTAGATATATTGTTAATTTCACTGGTTTATTTATTAAAATGTGTTATTACTTATTTTTAACTCTTTTTTTAATGAAATTGGAATAAGATAAATTTTTTAATTTTTTAAAATTAAATTTGTTTGATATAATTCGTTTTGAAAAAAATTGTTTCATAAAATAGTTTATTGTTTAAATTTTTATGAAAATTAAAATGAGACATTGAAATATTAATATTTTCAAAGGTATAGGCAGGCTTACCTGCTTTAAAATTACAGTTTCTCAAAACAGCATACTAATTTTTTAATTATAAACATAATTAATAATATTTTAATTTTATTTAAATACAATATCTTTGAAAATAATAAAGTTATGTTTAAAATAATAAATATTTTTTTATTTATTTTCATGTTTTTAGTAGATGCAGAAGATGGTACAAGGTTATGTATAATGTCACAGCTGACGGGTTCCTGGCCTGCATCATCAGGGGGCTTTCGCGTCGTCGGAAGGCCTACATATTCCAGAATGTTGTTCTAGATCCGAAAGTTACTTTTCTCAGAGTTGTTGGATACTTTTTTAGAGATAGGGCCACTTAAATCTAAATGCTTCAGGTGCTGCTGGTTTTTCAAAGCCCTAGACCATATCTAATTTATTGGATATTTTGATTGTGCCTCTGCTGTTGGAGTGTGCGAATGTGGAGCAACCATATTTCTTTCTGGTTCTTGGCATTATCACTTCTATTAGTATGGCGGATTGAACACAGAATCGTGGCAATCGACTGGGCTCTGGCAACCCTCTCTATCTGTTTCGTCACTGTCACATTTGTTAGAGCAAATCTCTGCGGTGAAGGCACGATTCCTCTGTATCTGATTCTGCCATATTTTTAGAGAGCAGAACACTGTGGCAGATCAACTCTCCAAGTGTGGGTTATCTGCTCTGCCCGGACAAGTCCACAATGAATGCAGGGATCAATGCTCCATCATCGGATTAGGTTCTCCTTTTTGTATGAGAGCGTCTTGTACTTTTTAGGGTTGTTGGTAGTGATGCAGGCATCTGTTTTCTACTCTCTGCATGCTTTGTTTTATATGTCGATTGAGCAGGGGCTCTTACAGGGGAGTCTTTATTGCCCTTCATTCTGTATGGAGCAGGGGCTCTTTTGTCTTCGGTCCCATGCTCGTAGGGAGTAAAATAATGTACTATCAGATGGGATATCCTTGTTGGCTAGTCCACAGAACCACGAAGCTTTTCAAGAAATTGAACCCTTGATGTCACAATAGTAAAAGTAATGTAAGAACAAAGACTCAACTAATTGAGGAAACCTCAAATATTATAACGTAGTAACCTCATAAACATTATAACGTAGTTATATACTCAATAAATTTATGGAAATATTTTAACGAAATCCTTCACAGATATTTTAATATAATGTATTCCTAATAACGTATAATAATAATTTATATATACCAAATACTATTCTGTACTTTAATTTAATATTTTAAGAATATTTATTTTTCATACATATAATTAATAATCAACTAATAATCGACCAGTCTGTTCTTCACATGGGGTAGACCAGTCTGTCATTTGTATGGGGTAGCTTAAGTGGCAATAAATGTGGAAATGAAGTGTTACTGAACCCAAGATCTTAAGTTAGATTCTTGTGCTACCCTCACCAGAAATAGAGTGAATAACAGAGATAAAAAAAACTCAAAAATGAAAAAATAATACCAAACTTACAAAAAAATAAAATAATAATTGACCAGTCTCTCACTGAAAATTCTATGTGTAGAAAAGTACTAATGACACTGATCATTAACATTGGTACGTGCAAAAATGTTTGAAGTTGGAGAAAGTTGAACGGTAGATATTCGAAGACTGACTTTTTGAACTACTGTTGTAATATGCGTTCATGTGTGATACTGCAGAACAAGCGAAACCAAAATACAGTTCATTTTGAAGCATCATTGCTTGCAACAAACACAGCCCTCGTTTTAGCAGTATAAGATAGTGAATCCGTTCTCTCAAACTACAAGTTGGTAGGTCACAACATTATCAAGCCATCTACCCTCCACTTTGAAGTCTGTTTGATTGCAGATGGCAACCCTCCTACAAGTGAGAAATTCAGTCCTACAAAGATCAACCCAAAATCATATTTTTCTCAATATTTGGACTCTGAAACTATCTTCAATAACCCAAAATCATATATATTTCTCAATATTTGGACGCTGACACTACCTTCAATTTGGAACTCTTCCTGATTGCGAAATTGCAATTCCCCTGCCAATAAGGAATTCATTTCTACCAAGATCATCCCAAAAGCATATATCATTCAATATATTTAGAAAGGTAATGAAACCCTTGCTCATAAAATACTTTTAACAATTTCCAGGACTGGTAATTCCTGGTTTATTCAATCATGTCTTCGTATCTTTGAATTTGGAAGATTAGAACCACAAGTCAGAGTGGATTCTTTCGGAGCTGAAAATTAACTTGGGATGGTTAGAGGTATTGCCTTTCTTGACATGAAATTACAATTAGCTTTTGACCTCCTTGGTGTTGGATGTCCCTCCTGAAATTGACCAGAAAATTCACTAAAAAGATGTAGCTTCAAGAATTGTTATAGGTATTTAAGGTCCCTCATTAGGAAAATCATCAGTTATATTGGCTTCATGATCATATTGGGAATCAGTGGAGGATGGAGGTTGATTTTTTGTTTGATATTTTGCAGTGCCAAGCCTGCACAGAATTCTTTTTCCATTTATACCGATGAGATGTTTGATAATGTATACTTTGCTGCAAAATATCAAATCCTACTGCCTCTGAAGGGTTTCAGAAGCTGAATCTATTTTTGCATTTAAAACCGGATCTCAAACACAAGAAAAACAAAATCTAATAAAAAATTGAATTGTTTATTCGAATTCTCACCAGAAACTCCAAAACATAGAATAATTACACAACGTCTAAACCAAATTGTCACAATAAAAATTTCGGCTGCTCTTTTAGCTGGGCAACTTGGCGAGGGAAAAACGGCAGAAAGGCTTTCGGTTCTGCTTGTCATTGTGGAAGTGATTTCTGATAACCTTTAAAAGGGGGTTTGTTATCTGATACCGATTCTTCATAAGAATAAAGAGTTTCCGGATAAAGATGTGAAAACCTGTACGGGACATATTTTTCAGACTTCTCTGGAATAAGGCACTGTACAGAGGAGGGGCTTTTCTCTGCGGCTAGTTCTGTCACAAAATTCTTCCGGCCATTACAAAGAACACTCCATGAGAAATTTGAAGGTGCAGAATTTTTCGCTTTGTATGCATAACAAAATTAAGGATAAATACCAGGTGGTCAATTTGAGTTAACAAAGCTGTCGGTAAAGCCCTTGGCGTTACGAAGGGTTAATGTCAAAAAATACAGGGAAATATTTTTTCATGGCTGGAAGATTCGAGAATATTAAATAATTATGTTTATACTGTGCAACCGCGACTTCTCATATTCAAATGCACTCTGTCGTCATTCACATTAAACTATTCGGGGAGTTTGGCATCCTAGCGCGAGTTTCGAAATTATAGACCTCTTTCTAGAAACAATTTGTAGAGTATCACCTAAAATATGGTAAGTGTTTTCTTACTTTTCTTTATTTGTTTGTCTGTATTCACTTATTTTTGGGTTTTTAAAATTGGTTTGTAAAAACAAGTTTGTAAATTTGTAGTCTAATTAGGTGGAGGAGTTGTCCAGAAAGTTATGGAAATTCCAATTATATTTAGAGAAAATCGTGCCAGGATTTTTGTAAATCCAATTTATAGGTGCTAAACCTCAAAATTTTAGGTGTGCTGAATTCATTTCCACCATCAAAAACACTATTCAAACACTGCCTCTACAATATTTTTTTACAAAATTTGACCACTTTAAACTGTGTAAGCCATTCCTCCCCTTCTTACACAACTCCGTTTGTAAATTGGTTAATATGTTTAAGTTAAATCTGGTTGGTTTGGAAACTTTTGTTCGAGGTCTCTTCGCGCACGATTTTTTTTTCTCCGAAGGGCGTCATTTATGTTTAAATTTTAGTGAGAAATAATATGAGATATTTAAAATTTAACCTTCTAAGATAGACGCTTCGAAATTAAGATTTTTACAATAATAAATTATTTTCACAAGCTATGAATATCTTAGACAAAAAGGTAATAAAACTCTAAAAAGAACTTAAAAGACAATAAT
>APFE031222649.1:0-15130 GCA_000404065.3 Pinus taeda
AGTTCCAACATCAATGGGATACTCCCTCTTTTGGATGGGGTAGCTCCTCTCTTGATGGGATAAGTTCCTCTATCATAGGGATGCATGAACCATTTGGAAGTGCTCAATACACGTCAAACACTCTTCTTGAAGGCTCTAGAAGTGACCACAAGTAACTTTTTAAAGATGAAACTCGCACCTTTTGACCTTTACAAGGGTATGCACCAACCCTTTGGCTTACAGAGCGTACAAGTACGCAGGTACAGTGTGTTTGGGATGCGTACATGCAGGCAAGGTAGAGAGAACCTGCGTACCCAGAGATAAACATGTTTTCAAGTGACTTTCTCTCTTTTTGAAGCTTGACATGAAGAGCAGAGGTATTAGGCTTCACAAGGAGGATAATATGACCATTGATGGAGCCATATTAACTGCAGATAGTCATGGTGACAAATTTCAGTGTAACACCAAGGTATGCCACTGACAAACTGGTCATGCAAGAAGTATAATAGCTTCTCTCTACAGGGTTGTCAGCAGCACTGCATAGGAAGAAGAAATCTAAATGGCCCACTGTTCCTTTGCATATTGGATTATAAAAGATAAATAACTTAAAAGTCGTACATGTTGAGTCTAAGGAAATAGTGAGATTTGAATTCGGCACTAAGGACTTTAACTATATGATCCCCGCATAATATGCAAGGACCATTGTACGAGAGTTTACTTTCCATGGATCGGCAAGGCATTTCATTGGCTAGAGGAGGATCCTTGGAGGTACTACTACAATGGCTCTTGACTCAATGAGTTGATCATTTTAGCCAGGACTTCACAAACTGCTCCATAGAAAATAGTAGCTCTAGAAGCAACAACAACAAAAGGAAGGAATCCCATGCAAGCTAAAGGAAAGAGGAATATTGATGACAGTCAAGAGGGAGAAAAAAAATACAAAATTAAATCAGATCATCTTATCAAAAAATCATCTTTGACAGTAGAAGCAAAGAGGAAGGAGAGGATACAAAGAGAATAGCGAAGAAAGATAGAAAAGCGAAGGTTACAAGAAGCAGAACTGAAGCTGTAGGAGACAAAGAGGAAGTTGAAGGAAGAATAGGAGTTGAGAAGGAGATAAAGGGAAGAGAAGGAGAATCAAGAAGACAAACAAAGTTAACAATGCATATATAAGCTGAAGAACAGGAACAACCAATAGCTAAGGAGGAAGGTGAACAAATGTAGGAACTAGAGCTTGTTCAATAGAAACTGATTGAAGTGACATACATGGAGTTGGAACATGAATCGTAGCATGAAGATGTTGACCTGATGCTAAGATCACCACAGGTCATCCCTCAGTCTCCAACACCTCTAGCAGTAGAGACAACCTCGAGTGAGATGTTGTTCTCCTTGATGATGATTTGGTCATGGATGTGTACACTCTATCATTCGACGAGTTCCAAAATAAGATTTTACAAGCATGGAGGAAGCTCTTCCATATGATCACGCATCACTTGCATTCATTAGAGAGAGGGTGATAGTGTTGTACACCAGGAACAATCCAAATGCCATTGCCAAGGCTAGCGTAGCCTATGTAGGAGAAATGAGTCAAATGTTCAGTATTTGATGGCTAAGAATGAGTAATTGGCACAGAACTTGTAGGCTGCCAGGCAAGAGGTAACAAAACTTTGAGAAGCAGCACAAAATGTCATTTTTACATTAGGGGAGATGAGAGAAGTGATACTTTCTAAAGTATCAACACTTGGAGAGACCATGTGAAAGCTCTATAATGTGTTTGTCACTGTACATAAAGCAGTTGTCCATTTTCATGGCTTACAACAACTGAGAAAAGAGTTTTTCAAAACTCTAAAAATCATATAGGTTACCATCACCTATGTGTAAGAGTGGAAAATGTAGTATAAAGGGGTCCCACTTGACTTAGTGAAGAAAATGAAGCCATGGGAAGAGATGGAGAAAGCAAATGTCTGACTTTTAATTCAAAAGAACAAGCAGCTTGCATCATTCATTGGCAGCATTTAGGCCTCGTACTTACAGTTATACAACAATTTGGATGCCTTTGTGAGAACACACTAGATCTCATCTATCGTTTCCCTCACCAAAGCTAAACCCAACAACCAGGTCCAGCTGGAGGTCGAAGAGTACTTAGAGTAGATGAGACAAAATGCCACAATCGAGGACTTGGAGCTGAACGCACAGAACATGCAAAATTTCATTGTTGGTCCTATCAAATTCAAAACAATGTTGCTCATGCCTCAAAATGAGTTGGACACAAGTTGCATGACAGTGTAGCTGGATTCCATGGATGTTAGAGTCTGCTTCCAGCAAGACATTGTTAAGAAATTTAGGGACACCGTCACATAATACCAAGCTTGGCACCAATATGTGACAGAGAAGTAGCAAGTGGAGGTTGCTAAGATAGACTTATCCCTAACTCCAACATCATAGTGTTGTGTCTTGTTAGGCTATCAATTTTTCTCTACCTTGTTTTGTCTTATATGGGTACAAGTGTAAAATTCAATATTATTTGTAATTATGTTGTAAGTGAAATTCCAAGTGTTAATATTGGAATATGAAAAGTCATCATGTAATGTAATGCGTTAATTTGTGAAGAAGTTGAAGAGTAATGAGGGTAGTTCGAAGGTCGCAAAGGGGAAGTTGAAGAGTGACCCCCTTCTTATTATAAATAGAACCTCATATCTTATGTAACGGGCATTTGGGAGCCAAGATTTTCGCTAGGCTTAGGTTTAGAAAGAGATTGGGAGTTTGGGAAGAGCCTTGGCTTCTCCATAGTGTAGAGCGAGTATACTTCTTTGGAGGATTAGGTGTTGTTGACAATAATGTTCCACTATTGGAGCTAGTGGTCATCAATGGTGTATGTATGGATGGAACTTTCTCTTATAATAATAAAATCAAAGCCAACACACTTTCATGCATAAGTTGTGAATATAGTAGGACTATTCTTTTTGTATTTGCAATGTATATTATTTAACTTATGCTTATGTTTATGAAATATTTCGTTTTCATTTGTATGCATCTTATTGAATGCTTGTTGTAGCATTTACTCATCACTTTAACTTGTGTAATATTCTACATCTTATCTTGTGATTTAATTTTGGTTGTGTGTTCCCTTCAAGCTGCATACTATTACAGGCTTCCATGGGGCACACTTCCTTTTCCCTTCATGCATTGGAACCTTCATGCATCCCACTTGACTCTTTGCAAGGTCACACACTTTCTCTCACCCAAAGTTAGCATACTTCACTCTATGCATTTTCATAGTCAAGGCATAACATTACCACCCACTACTAGGACTCCTACTCCAAATAGTGTGAGGTCTAGTTGGGACTTCATATTGGGGAGATCCCCTAAATGTTGACGGGTCCAACGCCGTCAAAATTTCTGGCGCTATAAGGAGGGCCAGATGATAAGGTGAGCCCTTGAAGTATGTTTTGAATTTTTACACATATTTCATGACTTCTCACCAAATGATAACTCTGACATGTTTTCCTAAATCCACAAATCTAAAAGTTCTAGCGAGAATTATAGATGACTTGTCCAATCGGAAATTCATTGGTGAAGATGAAACAACCTTATTTCAACATACCACACAATTTCTTGATTTCTATACAAATTGAAATATCCACAATGAGGTTGTTGGATGTAGGTTATTAATTCTCACATTCGAAGAGCATGTGCGATAATGGTGTAAGATGTTTCCTATTGGCTCCATTCACTCTTTTGAACATATCTTTGTAAAGTCGTGTCATTATTTCCATCTCTATGATCACAAATCTCTTAATAAGAAAATTGTGAAATTGTGAAAGCACTAAACAAATCCATTTAGGATTTTCATAATTGCTTTATCATTACTGATTTGAATTTTCTGAAGATGAAGTTAATTTGTCTTTCTTGGTTGATATATTTCTATATCTTGTTAACATTTCCAAAAATCCACAAGAATTAGAATCTTTTGAACCCTTCCCATCAAAACTCAATGTTAAATCTTCTAAATCTATGATAAAGAAGGTTGTTGTTCCAAGCAACCCTCCATCCCCTTCTCATCAAACAACTCTAGTTCCATAGGCTAATGTGGAGGAAGTTATGAGCTCACCTACTAATCTACCTCCATCTCCTCCTAACCCACTTAATAATAATTTCAACATAGATTTGGATTGTGACTTTGATGGTTGTGATGAAGTGCTATCTCCTCATCCTCCATCCTTTGGTCCCCTGATCCTCGCAATTTTGATGTGCTTTTTTCACGTGTCTCAAATATCTATTTTGATGTTCATGAGGATTAAGTTCTGGATGGAATTGGTGTTAAACAACCAACTTGCGATATAATTTTTGATGAGTATGCATGGGAGTCTGAACAAGAATCTGTGGTGAAGGAGGGCCCCTTCTGTCTGCACCTCTTACGCATTATCTTGAAATTTTCCATGATTCTGTCGTTTCTGTTCAATCTCGTGAAAAATTGGTTTTAGATACTACTACTTTCAATCATTCCTAGAACACATGGAATGCTAGTTTTCCATTTGAACGTGAATATGAAAAATGTGTCTTCTCTAGTCTTCTGAATCTCTCATCTTACATTTCCAAGAACATAGAGGGTGAAATTTCACATTTTCCATCATCCCATCTTTATGATTCGTCAGATCATTAGGATGCCCCTATTCGTGATCTTGAATTTTCTAATCGTGGTTGTCATGATCTTTTCATTGTTCATTTGGCCACAATTATTATTCTTTCATCATTGATATTTCTAAGACACCAGCCTTCGATGATCCATTTTCTGATGAATTGGAACCTCCCCAAGATTTCAAGGCACTTCAGTCTGAGATGCTGGTTATGTAAGGTCCTCGTAGCCTTGAGGTCAGTTCCACTTCTGCTCAAAAATGTGTTGAATATTTCTAGGCTCCTCATCTGTCTGTTGTTCACATTGAAAATCAGTCTATCTTACAATCTTCGCATCCTCCATCTGTATCACATGATGATATCGCTCAATCATTGAAGGATTTGTATGTAGCAAGTGCTATTACAAAACAAAAATTTTCTTCTTTCTTCACGTTTGCTCATTTTTCAAGTGCAAAAGTGTGTACCTTCTTGTCTCTGAATCACAATGTGTTGAACACCATGGTACATACACATAGTGCCTTTCATGCACTTTCCATTTTTACTTTTCTATTGGTGCAGTCAAGCTTCGAATAGGTTAGTTTGCATTTTCTTATATTCCTTCTTTATTAGTTTTCCTGTATATAATTTTTGACATACATGCCCTCGCCTACATAGGCTAGCCAATGCACCGATGGCTACATTGGAAGTATCACTTTACGTAAGTTGGCCTATGATCTACTTAGGTTAGGAGTAGGAGTAGTTTTGATTTTATTTGTTGTTTTTTGATCTTGTTTACTTTGTTTCTCTTTACCTTGATTCTTTCATTTAGTTTAATTTCCTTTCAACGGTAGGTTAATTTTCACATGAAACCATGTTTGGCGTCACGGACAAGCTTGGTGAAATCCAAAAGGAAGTTGTATTGCTATCAACATTTGGTTATGTGTATATTCCCTCTCTTTATGTGAATCTTGAATTTCTTCTAGTCGATGATACTCTGATGGAAAATACGTCCCTTTCAAAGGGAGTCATTCTGAAATCACAATGTTTGCATGTTTAACTAGTACTGCCTACTCTAATCGATCTTCTATTTTTGGTTAACCCTTGTCAACTAAGTAGAGTAAGGAGAGGAGGAAGATCTTAACAAGTATGTCAGAGGTATATAGAAATATCCTTCTCTGAAGGGAAAATCTCTTATGCTCTCAATAATTCGGGATCCCTATTCTACCCCATGAAATAAATAAGCGCTTATGCATAGCTCTTTGAACAAATAAAATGAAAAAAATGAAAAATGAAATAAAGGGTGAAAGAAGAGAAAGGGTTCTTGCACAAAGAGGTGAAGTAATTAATGCGTTTGGGGTATTGTCTAGGCTCATTGGTAGTGGAATAATTATTTTTCTCCTAAAGTTCCTCCATTGGGGTATTGTCCAGGCTTGGTAGTAGTGGAGAAACATGAGCAATGAAACTAAAACTTTGATAGTCTATTTTACTTGTGCATCTATATACTCCTCATCCCCAATCAAAATAACTTAGTGTGACTTGGCTTAGTATATGTGCTGATGGTGAAGAGAATGGTAGGGATGTTATAGATTCATTTACCACCTTTATATACTTGATGCTCTGAATCATGGCCTTGGGTATCCCTTTCCCTTCAGACTTGGTCCAAATATTAAAAAATATTATTTTAAATTCCATACAAGACTCTGCCCTACAAAAAGTGCATGCACACATGAGTTAATCTATACCTAACCTGCGTATATGATTTAAAATATGAAAAAAATATAAAATCCCTATTTTTTGGGCAGGCTTTATGGGTTACACCAGAATCCTACCTACAGGATCCCATGGCCTAACTGTTTCCCAATTGAAAAAAGATTGTTTTAAGGTCATATAAATACACCTCACGAGGAAGGCCTAAGGGGAGATAAAGATAGGATATTGATGTTATATCTAACTTGACCTTGATCAAGTCTGATTTATCCCTGTGCCTCCTACACTCCCAGCTATAGGAAACCAATGTTTCCTCATTTTAATGTCCATGTCCTTTATATGGAATCCATGTGTATGTGTTTGAAAGAGGATTGTTGAGGCTTGGGCTGGACATATCTAGAGGAAGGCTTTTCTTGGAGCCATGGATGGATGAGATTGTATTCTTCCACATTTGTTTGTAGTCATCAATAAAGAAGCCATGTCATGTTCCTCGTGTTAGGATCTTAATGATTTAATTCATGTTTTAATCTAACTAATGTATGATTTCATGTTTTATACTTATATGCTTATATGATATAACACTTATATCATGAACATGATTTCATTTACTGTTGGTATATATGCTTTTCTTGAATGAGTTTCATGTTTTAAGGCATTGGAGGAAGCAGAGGGTTTGGACCCTATGGGAACAACCTCAACTATAGGAACTTCGGGTAATACTTCTTCTTCCTACTTCAGTAGTTTAATTATTAAGGCTACTTGTTTGTTTGCTTGTTATATATGATAGGAGTTTCAGCATAAATCACATTATTAATCAATTGTCAATGTGTTTCGAACCAACAAGTGTGGTTCAATTTCAGGACAATTTGAAGAACCAAATCATGGCTACATGTTAAATAGGGAGAGAGAAGATCATGCATGTTAAATTGGTGAATTCCCTTTGCATTGCTAGGGTCCTCAACCCATACCTAGGGTGTATTATTCTCGTAACACAATTGGTGACTCCACTGGGGAATACTTCTGGTATTTCCTAGTTTGGGTTGTTTCTTGCTTGATTTGGGCTTTCTTGTTTGGTTTCTTGTCTTTCCAATATCTTTGACTTGTCTGAAACCTGAGAAAAAAGTCTGATTTTTTGGATCAGACCTATTTGTTTATTTTTCCTTACTAACTTTTATATACGCGAGTTTTAGTTTACACAGTAGCATATACACGTGCTTTTGTCCAAAGAAATACGTGTATACGCCTGTTTCCTTGAGAACAGTTGCGTATACATGTGGGGAATCTGTGCATATGCCTGGTTGTATTTGAATTTTTCAAATTTCGAGTCCAGTCAAGGGTTTTGCCTAATGTTTCTATCTTTTGTTTAGTCATTGATTGTGTTATAAAGCCCTGCTTCTGGTAGAATTTCAGTTTCATGTCTCTCTTTGAGAAAAGAGCTAGTCAACCTAAGGTTTTCTTTTTGGTAAGGTGTTGGTCTCTGTGCTTCGGTTCAAGGCTTCTCAGTGAAGTTATTAGCTATTCTAAGTATTTTGAACAGAGAATTGGTTTCAATTCAATTATAACCCATCCTTTGCATTACTTTTCCTTGCTTTCCTCAAAGTTGGTGTTCTTGGTTTTTTCATGGTTTTGAGAAAGTTTTTCTTGAAATCTTGCAAAGTTTTCATGGTCTTATTGAATTCTTTCTTATTTGTTGGAGTTTGTGTGTGGCTCTTCAAATCATTTCATTTGATTTTGTAGCCTCTTGTCACTCTAAATCTTATCATGTTTGTGATATCTGTGGCTTGTCAATTTTGAGGTTCTTTATGCTTGCATTTGATTTTGAATTCTTTAGTAGTTCTTTTTTACTCAAAAACTTCTTGTGTCCTTAAAAAGAAAAAGATAAAAACATTGTTTTGTTCCCTTTATTTTTTCTTTTTGGTCTCTTTATCATTTTGAGCAAGTGTCAAGTCTTCTCATTAGGTTGAATTCCATTTATTTTGGGAAGAGTTTGTGAATGAATTTGTTCTTCCTCTTGTCAAGTTTGGTGTTGGGCGCGGGATCCTCCAAGGCAAGTTTTGGGGCTTAAAGCCCAGATTTTGACCATATTCAATGTAAAGACTCCGAGTTTTATGGGTGCGGAGTGCAAAGATTGTAAATAAGTCATAGGGTTGTTCACCCTCATTTTTGTAATGTAATATCATCTTTAGAGATCTACCATGGTTTGTGGACTATGGGATTGTATAAATAGAGCGAGGCTCTAAGTTGTAAATAAGGGAACAATGAAGTAAGATCTAATGATGATGAATTGAGTCTTAGTCGAAGTGACGAGTCGTGTCTTTGGGTTGTAGAGTAGGAGAAGGCTCTGCAGCTGAGTGTGCAGAGGCCTAGTAGTCCGTAGCTGAGTGCGCGGATCCCTGAAGTTGAGTGCACAGGGCAGGTTGAGTTTGTAACCGATTTAAGCATTAATAAAGAGAAGTTTTACATCATTCTCCGTATCGTTTTCCTGTTTTGTGCATAGAAGTGTCGGATATAAATTTCATTTATATTACCTATATGATGTGCGAACTTATATGAATGTGTTGATAAAGGGAAGATAAGATATAGTATCTGTTTACGCGAAGATAACTAACTATTATAAAAAGATAACGAAGATCCACGGTGTAACTTGGGGAAATAGCACAAGTCACTGCTTTAGCAGTGTGGAAGCACCTCAGCCCTTGGTTATGGATGCGCGAAGGTGATTATAACAGATCATGAAGGCCTCATAGTTCAGGAAAGTGTGCGAAGTGACCTACATGAAGGTATTCACAGTTGGACTAAATCGACCCATCAGACATCTCAAGGGTGCAGAAACTTGGTTCCAACATCCCACAATACTTCTTCGGGTGAGACCTCAGTCTGTGCTCCACAAGTTTTTTCCAAAAGGGCAAGTATTACAAGGATTTGTTTGGCTAAATAACTCTAAATATGGGTGAGCCCCCCTCAAGCCAATAAATTATTCTGTTGTCGGGTCCAAAATTTGCAGAGAGATGTCTGATGTCAGATCATTGGAATCCAAATAAGAAGGAAATTGAAGGTTGGTTAGACAGGAGGATTCATGAGTTCGTGTTGCAGGAGAACAGGAATCTGCGACGGACAAGAGAAGAGTGGTTAGACTACTACTTGTACACAAAGATCCATGAAAGTCTCTTCACATCTTTCCCTTCTGAGCTGTACGAGTGGAACATGAAGATAGTAGATAGCCAAGGAAGGTGGAAGCTCAACAATCCTATTGTGTGGACCCAAAATTTGGTGCACAGATTGGAAGTGTCGGAGGATAAAACCATGCACATTGTTGATCACTGGATCGATTGGATTATAGGAGGATTCATTACCGAGTTCGCGGTAGATACTTCAGTTATTTATAGCAAGGTGGAGTGATGCTTTCTCAAAGAACCGCGAGGTAATTACGTAAAGTCTCTGAATACTTGGATTAAAATTTTATTGTGTGAAAAGAGGGTTATGCAATTACCTTGATGTCTAGAGCTATTTGAAGTGGAAAAACCCACAGAAATGAAGGAAGTAAGGGACTAGAGAATAGTCCTTTGATTTCACCTCCACGAAGGGACAGGGAAGAGCTCATGAAGGTCTTGCTATGAAGTGCGATCAATTTGATAAGGCAGAGGATTTCGTGCATACCACTCCCACCTACACGACCACCAACTTCACTGCCTTCACCTCCATCTTCACCCGTACCACCTCCACCACCACCGCAAGTCAATTTGGCAAGCGCGATAAAGTTTCTTGTGTTCAAGGGAGTAGGAAATGAAAATCTCGACCAATTTTGGTTTGTGATAAGAGCCACATGGGAAGCACAGGGAGTTACAAATGATAATATAAAGAAAGCAATGCTGGTCAATGCTCTGTAGGATCACGTGCTGAACTGGTATGTTAAGCATTCTAATGACAATCCGAATGCGGGGATCATAGATATCCAAATTGTACTGAATAGAGAATTTAGCAGGATGAAGTTAGAGGTGTTGTCGATCATTGGATTCAAAGAGATCACAATGCTACCAGGCGACACTCCTTCGGAGTTGGATCACAGATTGAAGTGCACGATTCGTAAAGCTAATATGACTTTGACGAATGGACAGCACCGCGAATAGTTTGTAGCATCGTTAATGCTGCATTTGAGGAATGCACTGTCACAACAAATGTTAATGACTCAGGAAGAGGCCTTGGAGATTGGGAGTTTAGTAGATCCACGCATAGTTGAAAAACCTATGCCTTGAGATGCAGGGTCTGAAACATGATAGGACAGCCCGACTAGAAGTGCGCGAAGAGGTATGGTGCATTAAATGTGAGGGTCAGGGTCATGACAAGGACCACTACCCAGTATTCGCGAATTATCTTGTGGGAGGAGGACCGATGTCATTATGACCGGAGGCACAAGCAAGACCTAGCGTGGCACCTACTTTGTGGTGCACTTTTTGTCAAACAGAAGGAAACCATGCCACAGACAACTATCATTTGTTACATAAGTACACACAGAATTTGCAACAATTGTTCTAGAATTTTTGTAGATCGATTGGACACGATTATTTCACTTCTAGAAGCTATGAGTTGATGAGGGATAGAACTGTAGAAAATTCTCTAGAAATCTCACTCTGAGACCATGTAGAAAATATGCCTACATAGGTTAACCCGATAATGCAATATAAATCAAAGCAGAATATTATAACCTACTTCTACTATCAATTTGTGGAAGCTTAAATATCGAGCGAACCAATATAACTAGAAGAAGAAGAATCAATGCACATGAATCACCTGAAAATACTTTGGGGAAAGCCTCAACTAAAAAACCCACTATATGTATTAACATACAAGGTGGAAATACATAGGAATTATACAAAGCATTGGCTCTCATAGCTATCCATCTATCAGTACAATCCTCACAGATGCTCACAGGCAATCCTGGCTTCTCACAAGCCTTCCCCTCTACCCTCCAAGCTCCTATTCCCTTGCGTTGTTCCTCTAGGCTAATCTTCACCTTACCAAGTGGAACACTGCTCTCACACACTGTCAGAACTGTGTAATCCTCAAGGAATGATTCCTTCTTCATGCATGAGTTTTCTTTATAAGAAAACACATGCAACTAACAGTACATTGTCCTTGACATTTAGCTCAACTATAGAAATGCATGAGTTTCTAATGAGGGAATCTTCGGTTAACAGGAGTACACTAGTTGAGTGCGTGCATGAATCAACTGACTATTAACTCTCTATTAGTTCCTCAAATAGTTTGGAACTAATTTAGATGGACTTAACTTAGTAAATTGATTCAACTAATTACAACTCAAATATAACTCAATCTTATCTCCCTAATTTAAGGCTTATCTCCTCAATTTAAGGGATAACTCTTTCATGACTTCAAAAACACTTCTAACTTGAATTTCTCCAACTAATTAAGTCAAAATAGCTTAATTAATTATTTCCAAGTAGCTGTTAAGACTAAATTCAGTTTTAATTCACAATTTAATTCAAGGACAAATTAAATTGGAATATTCTCTGTGCCACATTTCAACACTCCCTCTCAACAAGAAAGGGATTATCTGCCACCCCAATCCTGTCTCTATGGAACTCAAATTTACACTTTGACAACGTCTTTGTCAAAATTTCTACATCTTGCTCCTCTGTCGAAATATACTACAGCAACATGATCCTCCTCGCTACACAGTCTCTGAGATGATGATACTAGATGTCGATGTGCTTGGACCTATCATTAAATATTGGATTCCCAGAGAGTATCAAACTCTTATTATCACAATATATCATAGTTGGATCCATCCTCTAATCAAGCAAACCAACTAGGATTTTCCGCATCCAGATGGCCTCACATGTTGCCTAACTTGCAGCCATGTATTCTGCCTTTGCCGAGCTGAGTGCAACCAACCTCTATTTCCTTCTGTACCAAGAAACTACCACTGAGCCAAGGTTGTAAATCCCTCCTAATGTGCTCTTCCAATCTAATGGGCTCCCTACCCAATCTGCATTAGTGAAGCCCTGTAGCTTCACTCCCTTTGTCCATCCGTACCATAGTCCATACTGAGATGTGCCTCCGAGGTAGCTCAATACATGATTTGTCGCGTTCCAAAACATCTTGGTAGGTTGAATCATCACTTGACTCAGCTGGTTCACCACACAGCACAAATCTGGTCATGTGTTCACTAAGTACATCAGTGAACCCACAAGTTTCCTGTACATAGTAGCCTCCATTACTTCTCCTTAAGTAGCATCCTCCTTCCTCCAGTTACCAGTTAGAGGAGTTTGCATGGGCTTGCACTTATCCATTTGGAATCTCCTAAGTATCTCGTTCGCATACTTTCCTTGAGACACAAATAACTCCCCATCCTTCTACCACACTTCCATGCCAAGAAAGTAATGCATGAGACCCATGTCCTTCATCTCAAATTCTCTTGCAAGGTTCTCCTTGCAAGACACGATCAACTAATCATCACCAGTAAATATGAGATCATCAACATAAAGTATGATGATCAACATTTTACCTTTCAGCACGATGTTGTACAGGTTCACATCTGCTTCACTCTTTGTGAAGCCCAACCTAGTGAAGTATTTATCTATCCTGGTGTACCATGCACGATGTGCTTGCTTCAGCCCGTAGAACACTCTCTTGAGTCAACACACATGCGACTCACGATCGACTCTGACTACTCTATGTACACCTCTTCCTCAATCTCACCATGTAGGAATGCAGTCTTCACATCCCTCTGATGGATCTTCCAACCCATCTATGCTGATAGTGCCAACATAGATCTGGTAGATGAGTACCTTGTTGTAGGATAAAAAGTCTCATCATAGTCAATCCCCTCGACCTATTAAAAGCCACGGGAAACAAATCTTGCCTTATGGTTCTCCACACTACCATCAGTAGCTCAATTTACCTTGTAAATCCAACAGGAACTCACAATTGACTTGTTCTCTGGTCTTAGAACCACATCCCAAACATTGTTACGAACTATGGAGTCATACTCCTCCACCATAGCATCAACCCAAATCAGTTGTTGCATTGCTTCCTCAAAGGAAGATGGCTCAGACTCAACACATTCCCCAGCAAGGGCCATGTATTGAGTGTACCACTTAGGTGACCTCCTCTGTCTTCACTGAGAAAATGGTGCTCCCATATTCTCTCTCGCATCCTCCAACAATTTGTTAGCTTCTCTTATGTGCTTCCATCCATCTTTGGAAGACACTGCTTGAGTGGATGTCTCCACTCCTGGAACCTCTGCATGTGGTTGCTCTACATTAGTTTGAGGCTCCTCCTCCTTAGGAACCAACAGTTCCTCCACAGCCTGTAGTTGGAGCTCCCTCTCAAAGGAAACTCGAATAGCCTTCAGCTCATCAAACTTGAGATCTCTGCAAACCACTATCCTTTGACTGTTGGGCAAGTACACCTGATAGTTGTGAGGTGTATCAGTGTACCCCACAAGTATCCCCAACTCTGTCATCAACTCAAGCTTCTTCCGTGCATCCTTTGTCACATGGCAATATACTGATGAGCTAAAGATCTTGAAGTGACCCACATCAGGTCTCTTACCAAAGAAAGCTTCCTCTGGTGTCTTCATCCCAAGTATGTGATGTGGGCTTCTATTCTGCAAATATGCCATTGTGTTGCATGCCTCAGCCCACAAGTGAAGTGGTAAGCCTTAGTCATGCAACATTTCATGTGCTGCCCCTACAATAGTTTTATTCTTCCTCTCGGCCACCCCATTCTGTTGTGGGTTATGAAGTGCCGTCAACTCTCATTTAATTCCTTCCACTGCACAGAAGTCCTTAAACTCTTGAGAGACATATTCTCCACCGTTGTTGCTTCTCAGGGCCTTGATGTTCTTTCCTGACTCTTTCTCGACCAAAGCTTTGAACTCACAAAACTTTGTGAAGGTTTGGTCGTTCTTCTGCATGAAAGAAATCCCAGTATTTACGAGAATAGGCATCAATGAAAATCACAAAATACATTTGCTTCACTGTGGATGCCATCGAGAATGGTCCACACACATCTATATGAACTCGCTCTAAGATATCCTTTGCTTGATTATCTCGATCATGAAAAGAAGACTTGGTGTACTTTCCCAAGGTACAACCTTTGCATGTGTCAACTTGCTCAAGTTTACCTTTGGGAAGTCCTGTAGATATCTATTGCATTATCTTCAAAGCCCCATGATGCAGATGGCCCAACCTCCTATGCCACAACTCGCCAATGTCTTGGCTTTGCACCAAATCTACTTTTGTACTCAATGTTGCACAATCATCTACCTCTAGTTTATAGATATTCTTCACCCAAATCCCTATCCTCTTGGTTTGACCCGTAGATATGTGTCTTACGAACGCGTTTCCTTTATTGAAGACAACATCGTAGCCTTTTTACTCCAACATCATGACCCATACCAAATTCTTCTTCAGTCTAGGCACATCCTTCACATCTGTCAAGGTGATAGGAGAACCATGCTCCCTCTGAAAAGTAACCGTGCCCACTCCTAAAACACTATACTTTCTGTCATCACCCATTTCTATGTCCATCTTGAGGTATTTCTCCTCCAAGGCACTGAATAAAATTTTATCACCATTCATGTGGAATGAGGCTCCACTGTCAAGATACCAAACACAACCCATCATCAATGACACCATGCATGCAATGAGGGTAAATTCCATTTCAAACTGAGAGGCTAATGCCTCATCTTCCGATCCTTCTAAGGATCCCTTCTTGGATTTATTCAATGGGAAATTAGTCGCATAATGTCCCATCTCATGAAAATTAAAGCATATCACTTTAGACTTGTCACCCTTCTTCCCTC
>APFE031222652.1:0-10731 GCA_000404065.3 Pinus taeda
TTTATACTCCTTTGTATCCTCCATCAGATTCTTCCACTCACTCGCAGTAATAATTGAAAGATGCTCATACTTATGGTATGTTTTGCAAATTAACCCTATATTAATCCCTCACATATATCAAGTATGTTCCAACCATTGAGGTGACTCTGCTTTTTTTTATGGTTGATTCACCACGTAGGTCGACAAAGTAGTTAGTAATATTGTTTTTCGTATTTTGTTTTTTAGAATTCCATTATGTGTGTATGGTGGCTGAAAAATATCTGATGCCTTGTCATTCATATATGGTAAAAAAAAAAATTGTTTCATGTGAAACAATATTTCCATTAATTTAAAATATTTGGAGAGATGTATGTTTCAAGTAGATAATAGGATATAATTAAGATATTCATAAATACATGCTATTTTTGGTAACTAGATAGGAACAAGTTTCTTATCCACCAAACAGGTAATTGGTATGGTTACCTTGTTGGTAACATATGTCAATAGACCCCACAATGAGTGAATATGATGGAAAATGAATATTATTAGTGGAGATGGGATGTGTGGGGAGGTAGGAGTCTTGATACAACCTCCACCTAGTGAATGCATGATATTAAGGTCAGGGGTGGCTATAACGTACAATGAATTGGGTTTAATGTAGGGTGGTGGAGAAGGTTTGATAGTATAGGTAGGTTGTGATGAGTTTTCATCCTCCCCACTGTTAGCCTCCTATTGCAATAGGTGTTCATATTTCATGATTGACTGTTTTCATGCCAAATATGTCATCTTTTTATTACTGCAAAGGTTCCATATTTCCACAGAGTTTCATTTGGATAAGTTATTCCAATTTTGAAGATTTGTTCAGTCAAGGGAAGGCCAAACAATTTAAACTTGGCTTCCCTAGGTTTCAACTGCTTGCTTTAGAATATAGAGATGAATATCTGTCCAAGCAAGCTTAAAACTTGGCGGATTGGTAAATAGGTAGAGAAACAAGGGCGCTCATCAGCTTAATCTGAGCCCCAGAAGAGACAAGGATCGATTTAGATAGGAGGATAGCTGAAAGAAAGGTTGAAAGGCTGGGTATGCTAGTTCAAGTGCACCCAAACCAAAAGAAGAAAAAATGCTAGGTGAGTAGGCCGGGCAGGTAGCGTTGTGGTGGCAGAATCATGGCTTGTGATCCGTTTCATTTCATTTTCTCAAGCGTCATATCCATTCACATCTCAAGCATAAGGCAGTTTCCATTTGGAGGAGCTCAAGCGAGGCATGTCTGAATTTCCTTTCTTTCCTCAAACACTCGCTAACTTCCCCTAATCCGCTAAAAAAGTCCTATTTCCCCTTTAAAAGCCTAAGATTTCTATCCTTAGCGCTTTCTGATCAAATTTCATATTAACTTCTAACTTATTATATAAATCCCAGTTATTCTTCCCTCCCCATACTAAAACATATACAAGATCCCCCTAAATACATATCCCCTCCATTGGTTGAAATATAACCATAACTAGCTCAGTGTTTTCTGCTACTACTACAAGGGACTATTAACCTATAGTTCTGTTTTAGATGGTTGTGTAAGATATGATTCTATATCAAAGCAATATTACACCCTATGTTGATAAAAGGCTACAACAATCTTCTGTGTGTTCAGGACAGAGTGCGTCACAAAGATCTACAGCATGTACTCCTGAGAATCCAAAGACAATGAATCAAGATCTACAACTGAACCAGCAACAAGATACTAGTGCTAAAAGTACACTTCAAATGAGAGTTCACATTCCACCTGGAAAGGTGTCTTCATCTTATAAATGAAGCTGCCCATACCACTAGTTACCAATTCTACAGACATCATTGCGGGCTTGGATACATAGGCATTGAGAAACTGAAGCAAAGTTTGCAAGTCAGTAGGTCCCAATTAATGGTAATTACAGTTTAGATGAATCAACATTCTCCCTTATATGGCAATTAAATCAGTCAGGATCACATGTCTTACGTAGCCTTCTATGTCTCTGTCATGGAACACTGCTTAAATCTCAGGATAAATTTCATTCAGACAAACATTACCTCTACTCCAGTAGACAGGTTGAGTGGTTTGTCATCACAGTTGCCTAAAAAGAAACTGGACAAGACATCATTGCGGGCTTCTCCAAATCTGTTGAAGGTTTTTGCAAGCAAGATCTTAGAATATTCCAAAAATGATGTTGCAGTTCTATGAGTAGACACCTTTGGCAGTCTCGTCTTACAGACCATTTTGAAATCACTAGAGGCAAACAAAGAAGCGGTGGTCAGGGTGATAACTGTCCTTTTGGGTGGTTCTGAAAACAATGTTATGAGAGAAGGCAAGGTGTTAAAGGATGCTATAGAACAGAATGTCTTAGACCTTATGATGAATCCAATTGGCAGCCATATAAAATGTCAGATTATTTTGGAGGTCGCACCAGATTTGCTTTACATGAAAATCTTGGATCGCTATCTTTGGCATTCCTTGCTTGAAATTACAACTCATTAATCTGGCAACTCTGTGGTCCAAAAATTAGTTTCTTCTTCAAGACACCGGGGTCAAATGAATATGATCTGGGGGGAAATTGGTTCTAAAGTTCACAAAATTTGCAGTCAAATCACCACGAGCTGCATATCCTCCCTGATGTTGCTGGATACTTCTTGGAATGGGTTGTTGAGGTATCAAGCAATGAATACGATCCATCAGAATCTGACATTTTATATGCCGAAGGAGTAACTCAAAGAAATGGGTTGGCTGGTATCGAAATTTCACTTGATGATCATAGTCCTATGTCAAGGCCTTATAAGGAAAACTTTGATTGTCCAAACACCATCTGTGAAGTATCAGCTTATTAGAGTAAATACTAAAGGATTAAATGAAGGATGTAAGTGGCTGGAAACGTTTGAGGATGTACGAGCTGTAATTTTCTGTGTTTCTATAAGTGAATATAACCAAATGTGGGCAAAATAATTTTCTGAGCTTGCTAAGAGCACAGTAAAGATCATCTAGGAGGATCGAGGGAGAGAGAGTACTCTTACATTCTACCTTGCCAATTCGAAGAAGCCCTTGCTGCATTTTATTTGTCTTTTATAACTCGTCATTCACAAAGGAGCACATCAAACTTTGTGCTCAAGGAAGTTTATTGGGGGAGAGTATGGAAGTACAAACATGTGGGAAGGCTATTGATTCTTTGCTTGAAAAGGTTCTCTGTATGAACATCCTGTCTTCAGATTACTTCAAGGAACTGTACAGGCTGAAGACCTACCATGAAGTTATTGATGAGATATATAATCAAGTTGATCATGTAGAAACCGTGGATGCCTGGGAATTGTAGGGGTCTGTCTACAGCATTTTGTCTTCTCTACAAATTTTTTACCATGAAGTTGACAGTGAAGCAAATGCATAGGCTTCTTAAGCACGAGGATTCCCCATACATAAGATGTATTGGTTTCCTATACCTGCGTTATGTTGCGGATCCTAAGACGTTATGGGGTTGGGTTGAGCCTTATGTGAAGGACGAGGAGGCTTGATAGTTGAAAGTGGAATCACATGGGCTATCCTGATCTCAATTTTATGTGAAGTGGTTTCTCTATTTGGCCTTGACCACTGCACAGATATAGACATTGGTGAAAATTGTGTTAGTTAAGCATCTGTTCAGAATATATTACTCAAAACTGGTCATGATATGAGTGCAATGTACATGCATCTTAAAGTGTTCAGATTAATTGGAAATATTAGAGCATGTCGTATGGGCAACTTTCAGTTCCATTATGGAAATTCTTGATTGCAAACTTAATTGAAAAAGTAGTAATTAAAACACATACAGGCAAATTTTATCATCATGGTTTGTAACAACCAACTGCTGGAGTGAGGTGAAAAATAGTTTATATTGATGTAACGTAAAGTCAGGGATTTATCAAATTCAGCATCCATATCCAGCGCTCAAAGCCAGCGTGGCATTGATCCTCGGATCTCAAGACTTGAGAAAGAGTACCAAAAATTTGGAAAGACTGGTGCTGACGAAACATCCTTTTTATACATTGAAAATTCTTGCTTGGGCGATTTGGGAATATCGTATAACATCAGCAATATACACTACGACACATGGATGAGCTTGTTCACTATTTCAGATTTGGGCTTTGATGGGTAGGCCTTGGTGTAGCAGCTCTAATTACAAAGAACAGTAGAGCTTCATGCATCTCAGCGTCTTGAGAAAAGCTGGAGGCGGAAGGAGAAATGGTTCGGTGGCTTTCACATTTCTCTAGCTATTTGGATCGCTACTTCATGCAAGGCATTCGCTTCCTGCGCCAAATCGATATGAAATGCCTCTCATCGCCAGAAGGATTCTCCCAGGCAACTGATGGCCATCTTGATTGCCTTAGTCCAGAATTGCTACTGTCAATGGCAATAATTTTGCCATTTCCAAAGGATGATTGGATCCAATAAAATGAAAGCGTTTGGTAAATTTCTTCAGTGCTAGAACATCAAGAAGCCTATGCTGATAAAAGAGCGATCTGACAAAATCAATCAAGAGAAATTAAAAGACAAGAGAATACAACAGTCCCTTTGTCCTATTGTCTGAGAAAAATCAAGAAACGATTATGATCTGGGTATAACATTCCTGAAAAAATAATTGCTATGAGATCTCCAGCTGACAACGCCTGTTCTGGTTTTTTAAATATGTGGAGGTTCTTGCTGTGTCACAGCCAGATAAAGAAATATCATACACCTGGAGGTTGTATTAATTCTTTCACAGGAGATAAAGCAGGGGCAATTGGACAGTTTGAAGTGCTTCAGAGGGAAGAGAAAGCCCGATTCGACAACGAAAGAGCATCAACGAGCCGACAAAGAGTATCAGTTATGAATATCAGCAGGGGACTTTAAACACAAAGCAGATGGCAACAAAGGGATTGCGCAAAGATAAATAAAGAAGCTCAGAGCCATCAAAGCTCACCAGCGCATATTAAAATATCTTAAAGCCACTTAAGGGCAGCAGAACTGCCTGAACGATACAAACAAAATGATTCAAAGCGCAGCCCTCAGTTGCATGACTTGAGTTGCCAGCTGCCTCAACGAAGCTCTTTTTTAGATATTTATGTATTAATTTCCATCCCAACGATGAATTAAAGACAATTACTACATAGATATTTTTTCAGATATGATCTAGAGATATTTTTTGATATTTTCCCTATGACAGCTGTTCAAGGGAAGTTTGTAAATATTTCCCTATATAAACCACCCTATAGTCAGTCTTAAGGAGCGGGAAAAAAGAAAGAATAGGTCGATAGACTCTGAGAGAGACTAGTTATGTACATCTGGTACGATTTCCTTAATCAAAGACTGCTGAAGTTTGGAAAATGGACTGTGTGCTATGTTTTAATGTTTGAAGGGGGCATTACGAAATTCTAGAGCTGCAACATGACTCAATAAGTGCCTCTCATCTCTATTTTTTTAATGTTTTATGCTCATAATATGCTCGTATCACCATCTAAATAGCAGATAGAAAGATTAGTTTAGAATTTGCTGAGCCACAATCTATGCTCAAGGTTTGCTATTTCTTCATGTTTTCATCTGAACTGGTAATGAACATGAGTTCCCTTTGCCTCATATCTCCTCGAATTCACCCAAGTTTTGGCACTTATCACCAAAATTTTTTGACAGCTCGTAGACAAAGCTCTTTCACCTTCATGCTGTTATGCTAAATAAGAGATTCTTTTGCCTCTCATTTCTTTAAACTTTCAATCCGGCTGGTTGATTTGCTACACTCCATACCTGCGCTGTATTATTGAAAGCTTTTGTTGAAAAATCAGAGATTACTCAAGAGTTTGGATGATGGACTATCTACTATGCTTCTTTTAAATGCTTTAAGGGTGATCATGGAATTCTTATGCTATCACATGGACCAATAAAGTGTCTCTTGCCTTTGTCATATCAGTTTATATATGTTGGTATCATTATCACTATTTTCGATTGCAGAAAAAAGGACTAATCTACAATTTGTCTTACAGCACTTTACACTAAATTTTTGCAATGTTCTATATGTTTTCTTCTGACTAAGGCTTTAATATGAATACCTCATGGCTCATATTAGTTCTTTATCATCCATGTATGATTATTATTTATGAAATCTTAACTGTTCCTAGATAGAATCCATTCACCTTACCTCGGTCAGCCAGATCAAAGATATCTTAGTTGCCTTACATCTCTGACCTCCACTTCATCCTTTTTTAGCCCGAATAATTGTTTCATGAGCAACTATCTACTCCATATCCCCCTCATGACCAAGAAAAACACACCAGCAGTCCCGCTCCCCTGACTCCATGCCCAATGGTTTGAAATTTATCGCACGATGCATTACCTCTCTACTTGAAGCCATTCTCTTTCCCACCAAAAAACAAAACCCGTTGTACTCAATAACTAGCTTAAGATCACCCTAAACAAAGCTAAATTACGAAGAGAGAGCCCTCTCTGATTGCAGGTAGGCTAGGACCTGCATTCCAAAGATTGGTTTGGTGTTACCTCAGTTGTATCCCTTAAGGAGCCAAGGGACAACCTGAGCGATAACATAATGGCGACTCTACTGGGAACCTTTTGAAATAACTTCAATTATCAAATTGGAAGTTGGCTCCCAAAAAGCATTCACGTAATACAAGGTCGAATCCAGACCCAAAGCCCCTAGCTACTTTTGAAAATCCAAATTTAATCCCTAGAAACCTTAGGAATATAGAGAAAAGAGAGGATTTAGCTGATTCTAGTCCTGAGAAAGTTCAGCCAAGCAGCGTTTCAACCCCTGTCAAAGTTCTTTTTCACTCATCCCCTGTTTTCCCTACTTCATCATCCACCTCTCCATCCACCTCGTCCACACCTCCATTCACTACACATACTACCACCACAACTCCTATTATCCCAGTTGTTCCAACTGTTCCGTTCATCCCTGCAGTTCCACTTGTCCCTGTAAATATGGCTAATAGATATGCCCCTTTGCAGCTGCCTGGAAACCCCGGGGCTATGCCTCAAGACTACCAGACTAAAATAACTTATTTTGATGGCACCAGTGCCTGCACGACCCTTCAACATACAAAGAAAATGCAGGATTACTTTGAGAGCTATGAAATTGACGACGATAGTGTGAGAATGAGGATTTTTGTCCAAAGTTTGATAGGTGATGTTAGGCCTTGGTTTAGAGCACTCCCAGCCAATTCCGTAACAAATCCAGAAGTCTTATACCACACATTTATCAATAGATGGGAGAAGAAGAAGGACCCATTGCACATATTGTCCGAATATGACACCATTAAAAGAGGCCCTCAGGAGGCTGTGTTGGACTACTGCGCAAGGTTTAACAATGTCTACAATGCAATCCCATAGAACCTTAGGCCTCCACCTGATCTTGCTTTATATAAATTCCCCGATGGCTTTGATACTAACATGGCTTATCAGTTAAGGGAAAGAGCCCCTCAAAGCCTGGCAGAGATGCAAGACGTTGCTGTGAGCGTAGAGGCAAACTTAATTGCCAAGAGAAATAGAGTGAGAGCCGAGAGAAGAACCACCTTTAAAGAGGAACCTTCAGCCCTAGACCAAAAACTCGATGCTATTCTTAGTGGCATGCACAGACTAGGAGATAGAATAGAAACCGTTGAAAGACAGTCTACATGGGATGCGCCACAAGACAACACTGTTAGGGACCCAAATTTTAGGAAAACTCACAACCCAAACGCTGGACGATCCAACCCAGATCATGATATAAGACCTCCGTTCCAAGAGAACTACATGGAGGCATCTACATCTAGTGAGCCATTAGAAGATACTCATATAAACTGGGTGGGTTCAAAGAGTGAACAACAGGTTTTCTTAACACAAGAAGACTGCGATCTTATCCAACAAAACCAAGATGATCAAGACTTTGGTAAATTTCAGACTCAAACCGGAGAGTCTTTTGACTTCAAACAAGGCTATGACTCTGCTGTGTATGAAGTGCACAAGCAATAAAAACTAAGGACTAGAACAATTGATGTGCCCAAGCCCGTCAAACAAAAGCAAGAAAAACAGCCCAAGAAGATTAAAGGCATGATTGTTATTACAGAACCAACTGATGAGACGATCCCAAACGTGCAGGAATTAACTATGGAAGACATAACAGACATGCAACCCGCTAATGATCAGCCTTTGCTATCTTCTCCCATAAAAGAAGATTTGAATAGCACTCCGCAAAACCTTCCCAAAACAGAGATACCGCAAGGTATCACTCACCATAACGCTGATAATCAAGAGGAAATCACAGAAAATACACTTGAAAGGGGAAAATCAGCCACCACCAACACAAAGACTCCATTGGAGAAACCATTTAACTTAGAAGCATAAATAAGCAAGCTCAAAATTTCCACCCCCCTCTCTGAGCTTGCCAAACATGATGTGTATAGGCAACAAATCCAAAAAACACTTCAAATGCCAGACACCAAAGATGATGTCAATGTTTTAGATGATACACCTGAGCTGTTATTCGGTCCTGAGGTTAACGAAAAACTAGCATATGGAGCTGTTCTTCCCTTTTATGTAAGCCTACATATACATGACAAAGTTTTGCACAATGTTATGTTTGATTCAGGGGCCTCACACAATCTTATGCCCAAAGCTGTAATGGAAAAGCTAAACCTTGATATCACGAGACCATACAAAGACCTATTCTCCTTTGACTCAAGTCAGGTCAAGTGTTTAGGTTTAATCAAAGATCTATGTGTGTCTTTAGTCCAATATCCCAACAAAACAATTCTGATGGACGTGGTGGTTGCTGACATTCCACCAAAGTATGGGATGCTCTTGTCAAGATCTTGGGGAGAAAATCTCCAAGGATCCCTTCAATTGGACCTCTCTTACGCCACTATCTCAGTCTTTGGGCAACGAAAGAGATTGTATAGAGAAACACTGATGAAGTATGTGGTGAGTAGTGAGGAAAAGCCCCAAAACTTTCCCATTTACTCAATCCATTATGATATGGATTCATTTATTCTGTTCAATGATGATGATAGTCCCCCAACTGATGATAAGCCTTTGGATTTAGAACAAGAAGCAGGTATAACTGAGGAATCGGTTACCCTTACCCAAGAAACTGTCAAAGAAAACAATGCAACCACCACACAAGGAGATCCTCCTGAAACAGGAAATTCAAATCCGCCCGCTCCAATGATGATTTCAACTCCCAATGCTAGCCAAGACCAAGAAATCCTATGGTATTTGGAGTTTGACGGTTCAGTAAATAAGCTAGGAGCAGGGGCAGGAGTATGGATCCATAACGCCCAAAATGACCATGCAGAGGGTCATGCCTATAGATTGAATTTCAAATGCACCAACAACATGGCAGAGTATGAGGCCCTCCTTTTAGGCCTTAAACTCGTCAAAGCTCTTGGGGCTACAAAAATTTCCATTCTAGGTGACTCCGACTTAATAATCCAACAAATGAAAGGCAACTTTGTCACCAATAACAACAAGCTGAGAGCTTATAGGACCGCTGCCATAGAAGTACTCAATTACTTTACTGAATCTAAGCTTTCCAAGATATCGAGAAACCATAACATCCATGCTCACAGTCTAGCCACTTTCGCTAGCACTTGCAAGCTCCCTTTTCAACCCAATCACCACTTCACTGCTGAGGTAAAGCATAGGCCTGCTGTCCCTAACAATATTAAAGATTGGCAAGTTTTTGAGGACGATGCACAAATTAACAATTTTTTGACTATGCAGCAAGAATTTTTAAAATTAAACATTGACATGGATACCATGGGTGACCAACAACAAACGACAACCCAAAATCAACAAACCCTAACAGCTGAAGAGGCTAGAAAAATGTTATGCCCAACCAGTTTTGATGCCAAAAACATGGAAGAGCTCGGGCAGATACACTTAGGAGAAATAGCTGAAACAGAGGCCGAAATCATTGATTTAAAAGACAATTTCTTACCCGCTGGTCTCACCCCATTAGAAGACATCTTTGATGCAAACGATGTCCCCAAAATACCAAAAATACAACCTCAAAATACTGCAATTCAAGACTATAATATTGGAATAGCAGAGAAGCCCAAAATGATCAAAATGTCCAAATCTTTGCCACCTGATCAAAAACCAAAGTATATTGACCTGTTCAAAGAGTTCCAAGATGTATTCGCTTGGAGTTATGAGGACTTGAAGTCCTATGACACCTCGGTTATAACATACCATCCCGCTAAAACCAAATCAAAAGCCCTTCAAACAAAAACTAAGGAGAATCAATCTAGTCCTTCTCCCTTTGATTGAAAAAGAAGTGAAAAGAATGTTTGAGGCTGGCATTATAGCACCCATTAGATTTTCGGAATGGGTATCCAGTCTTGTTCCCACAAGAAAGAAGACATGTGAGATTAGGCTTTGTGTAGACTTAAGGAATCTGAACCAAGTCTCCCTTAAAGACCACTACCCATTGCCCAAAATGGACCACATTCTCCAAAGAGTAGTGGGGTCACCCAGAATCTCTTTGCTAGATGGCTTTTCAGGTTTCAATCAAATACTTGTTCACCCAGATGACCAAGACAAAACAACCTTTACAACACCGTGGGGAACATTTAAATATGTGAAGATGCCTTTCGGACTAAAGAATGCAGGTGCTACCTTTCAACGGGCCATGGACATTGCATTTTCCAGGGAAATCCATGATTTCTTGGTTATCTATCTCGACGACCTAACCCCTTTCTCCAAATCTGACCAAGAACACCTCAAGCACCTCAGGCAAGTAT
>APFE031222662.1:0-14571 GCA_000404065.3 Pinus taeda
TCTTCCCATTAATGGCTAAGATTTGAAACGTTATTTTTAATATCATCCTTAGGGTTATGTTTCTACCTATGTACATATTGCTTTCCTTACTTGTATTTTCTTGTTGTTTCTGTTTATGTTGTGTCTTGTCTTTCATTTCTTTGAACTATTTTGATTAGTATACATAAATAAGACCTTGCGTGTAAGTGTTTTTTTTGTTCTGATAAAATGTGGTGAAAGTTTTAAAAGGGCATTGTGACATCCAAAAACGCTAAGCTAAATTTTGGCCCCTCTTCTTTGCTTGGGTCTAAATATCCTTAAGGTCGATGATGTCTGAATGGAAAATATTATTCATTTTGAACAAAAAAATTAAACAAAACTACGGTGCCCGTATCTATTTTGGGATCTCCTTTCCTTGACTCGACATTGTAATTAAATGGTGTTTTTACTTGCCAATACAATCCAGTAGAGGAGGGAATGGAGAAAACCAAAATGAGAAAATTAATCTCAGAGGTATATATACAAGTCTTTGTAAAACAAGGACAGACCTCTCTTGTGCATAAAATAAGTCGGGATCCCTATTCGCTTGGAAAAATAAAATGCCTAATAAATGCTAAGAGAATATTGAAAATAAATAAAGGGTGAAAGAAGAGAAAGTATTCCTACACAAAAAGGTCAAGCGAGGAACTTCATTAGGGTAATAAACAAGCTTGCTGACAATGAATCAATGCTTGTGATTCCTTAAAGTGACTATGTTGAGGTACTGAACAAGCCTACTGGCAACGGAGCAACACCAGAGATGATACTAAAACTCTGATTATCCTAAACTCATAAATATATAATATCCTTCTCCCTAATCGAAACAATTGTGTATGACAAGTTTTGTAAATGTGTTTGAGATGAGAAAGGTAATAAATGAGACTACGTCAATAACCAGGATAAGTAGGGAAGCTAGGGTGATCTATGGTGAATCAATACTTCCTAAAGGGCTAGACTATGTGCAGAAATGTTATACCTAAACAAAGAATTTGGGGTTCTTCTAATGAATTTCCAAGTGTTGTCGCTGCTACAACACCCTCCAAATTTTGCCTACATTCAAACTTTGGAGCATCCCATTGATCGTGTGAGCTTTGATTTTGATTCATTAAAGTTGTTCTATGCATGTTCTCCAAGTTTTTCTAAGTGTTCAGGTTACTTTATAAAGAAGTTTGAAGTGTCGTCTTTTGTTAAAGGCAACCCTGACAAACCTTTAAGAGGAAGGTTCAACACACTCTTTTACATTAGTTGATTATATTTTATTGTTAAAACATGTGTTGGACACATCCTCATGACATTGTGCACCTTTCGGTTGCAGTCGACACTTGTGTCGTAAATGTATACCCTAAGTGTCACGCTTAGAGATACATGTCACTTTACAATTGTTTCATTGAATGCATGTTGGTTTTAGGTATTTTGCATCTTCTTATCACGTGCTTGGTTATATATATGTGTGTAATCATGTTTAAGACATGTTATATGTTTTTACTCTCTTGTCTCATTAATCTCACACTTAGTCAATTTTGGATTCCTTCTTTGTCCCCTCTTCTTGCACAACTCATGAGCACATTCAACTTCTAGCCAAGTGTTGAGTGCACTGTGCACTTCTAAGCCTTAGTAATGAGACCGTTACCTCTTGGATCTACATATTGCACCCTTCTAGAGGAAAACCTCCTTTACTTTGCATTGAGTAACCTTAGAGCATAGTCACTAAACCTTGTTGTCTACACTTTCCCACTATGCAAGCTTGGATCAACCTTGCCTTGAATTGCACACTAAACATTCTTAGTGGATAGTAAGGCCATTTCTGGACCCTTGCAGTGGCAACCTGCGCAGTCCCTTGAGCCTCTTCTTCAACAACTTTGCACTGCGCAATCATAGTGCCCAAGTCGGTCACCCTTGTCTCCTGGACTTTCCCACTACACAAAGCCTCACCTCTCTCTCTCTTTTCGTTGTGCACTATGCGCTTCTAATGCCTAGTCCTATCATCCTTGCCTCCTGAATCTATGCACTTGGTCCAAGAAGTCCTCTCCCTCATACCTTGCACACTACCCCATCACAATCAACATATTACATGAGAAAGCAAGCTAGATTAGGTGATATTGGCACTTATATTGTCTTTCCATGAGTGAACTTCATTCGTAGGTGTCATCATCCCAACATGGAAAGATTATTGTCAAGGAGGACATCAAGGAGAATTTGCAAGAAGACACATGTGGAGGTGAAACACACAAGAACCATCTTACAAGGAGACAAAGGAACTCTAAACTACGACAGATAGATGAAGATCGAGATGACATGGAAGACTCTAATGTTATAACCATACCTTTTGGAGAATGGAGATGAAGTAAAATAAAGATGTATCATGAACCATTGAATACATAGCAGCAAAGAGAAGAACTTGGCATCGATACACTACAATTAAGTCTCATGTCACAGTTGCCAGATTGTAGCTATTCAAAGTGTCAACAACAAGGGTATTGTTTTGTCTCATGTATTTTTTCCACATTATTGGTGGAAATTAATTATGTAATCTAAAAAATTGGAAAATGTAAATTTTTTGGAAGCCTAAGGGTCACACGTGGAATGTGTAGAGTCACTATGAAGTCCAAGAGTCATGTAGGAGCTCAAAAGTCATGTGGGAGCTCAAGAGTCATGAGGGAGGTGAAGAGTCACACCATTTGCTATAAATAAACCCTCATATCTTAAGAAAAGTACTTTTCACCTTGGCTTCCCAAGCTATGCATAGGAGAGAAGATCATTCTTTTGAGGAGAAAGTGGTGGCTTAACATTCCACTATTGGAGCTAGTGATGCAACAATGTAATTTTGTATCTTGGAACTTTCCCTTAATGATTTGAAGCTCTTAGAGCCAATGCACTTTCATGCATGTATCATGGATGTTGTAAGACTTTCTTGTAATGTTTGTGGTATATGTTTGTGTTTATACATATTAAAGAAAATGAACTATTTTGTTGGCTTTGGTATATATCTTGTCGAATTTGCGCTGTTATTTTCTTTCATGATCAATGTTGTTTTGTGAATAATTTTGTAGATTAACTAACAATTCTTTCTACAAATATGTGTGTATTTTTATTAGGATAGTAGTATTACTTTTCTTCTAAAGGCTCACTCTTTCTTTTCCCATTCGTGAAAGTACATTGTACACATTGCAACTATTTGTTTCACAAAGTCTTACTTGTTTATCTCAAAAGTATATGCATGCCCTCTTATGTTGTAAATTACAACCAAGGAAAATTTTAAGAGTACAATAATGGCAGATGGGCCTATTTCCCGGATGGGGCTCTTACTCCAAACAATGTGAGGTATAGTTGGGACTTTATATCGAGGAGACCCCTGTGTGTTGGTGGTTTCCAAGACCATAAAGAAGATGACAAAGACAATCCTATCAGTCATCTAACATTTAATGATCAACCATTAATGGCCACCCGACTGATATTTCACATGTTGTGCATGGATGCTGATAGAAGAGACTAGTATGGAATGCAACAAAATTGTGTTTCATCAACAATTATATTCCAATCCTCATTTCTTGGGATTTCCCTCTTCTTGACTCTTTGAAGCATGTAACATAAAACCTCATCTCCTACATGGTACCATGGATTTTTAGTTGGGAAAGTTAGACTACCAACTCCATGATAATGAGGGAAAACCTAGCTTGGTTGAGGTTTTTTCTCTTCCCAGGCGATGATTGGCATCCTCCCTCTTAACACTCTACTTCTTTAGATGTTTAAATCTCTTTTTGGATACACAACGCTCAATACTTCACACATTGTGATCCGATAACACCCCAAGGAAATCCCCCTCTAGATATACATGAACTTATTGAGCCCAAGTATGTTGAGACTCTTTGATTATACAATTTTATTCCTAACCCTCAATTTAATCGATGTTCTTGTCCTACATATGTTTCAAGCCTTAGGATAACTTTTCCTCTTGGAGGATTTGGAAAGGCTAGGGGGTTGCATCTGGGCTTCACCACACTTGTGGAACTACACAAGGCTACCATGGGCCTCTCATCTTTTTGGTTCGATACCATTCCTCAAATGGAGCCAAATTTAGGTGGGGAGAAACTTACTACCAAGAGAGAGATTGTTCCAAAGCTCAAACCCAAGCTAAGAGTTGGTACACTCACTACCAAGATTTGACCCCTCAACCAATTCAAAAAGAGATCACTTAGGTGGAAAGAGAACTGTTCAATGAGTGGCACAATCTCACGGACCTCAAGGTGCTAATTGAGGTGAAAAAATGGGTTCCTAATGTTGCTCATACAAGGGGCAGGTATCATAAATGTATGTACATAGTAGACATCTACTAGTACCTCAAGTTTCTTTTAGGGAGTGTGCTTGTAGATCAAAATGAGATCAAAGATGACATCATCTTGTCTTTGAATAAAATGAAATGGACCACATGATTGCAAGAAGTGAATAGAAAGTAGGACCTCCTCCTAATCTTGGCTACTCTCCTAGAGGCAACAAGAAGCCTATCCCTGTCAAAGCTACTAATTCAAAGAAATTGGCATGCATACTTATCTACCTTTCTGCTTTTAATTTCCTTTTATGTTTTCTTGTCTTAGTTCCCAGGAGAATAAGGGCCTCTGTGGCCAAATAGATACATTTCATGTTTTGTTTCTAGGAGCCAAAAAATCCATCTTTTATTTTGATATTTTGAAACAATTGAACTCCTGTGTTTGGCCTAGCTTCCTAAGTGGTAGGCCAACACAAACTTCTTCTGTTATGAATGTAAATTTATGAAAACAAGCAATACAAAATTTTACCCTACAAAAAAAACATCTAAGTTTCTAACATGATTATCATATATTTTGGTTTTTCTAATGGTTCATGTGTAGTTTAGCTAATAGACATTTTGACCCATATCCAGGTATTTTTTTCTAGTCAATTTTGCCTAAAATCTGGAAAATATGTTGGTGTATTTTTTTTGTCAATTTGCCTCAAATGTGACAGCTATTCCAAGACATCGAATCCAATTATGCATTCAAAAACGCATGTTAGACAATAAAAAATCAAAATCTCACCAAATTGTATGGTTGAATTTGTATGAAAAAGGTCAACACGTAAATCCAACTAAAAATGCCAAAACATAATCTAATTAATAAACATTTTGGTCATTTTCAAGATTTTTTTTCCCTTTTTTTCCTAATTAATTTTGCTCGAATTTTAGCTGAGATTTTTTTAGAATTATAAGTTTGAGTCTTGTAATTTACAAAATTTGAGTGCCCCGAAAATTTTCAAAGCATTGAATGCATTTGTACATTCAAATACACATTAAATAACAAAACATTACAATCTTACTCAAAATTATATAATTAAATTTTCATTAGTTAAATTAAACTCATAATTCATATAATTTTACTTTTTAATAATAATAATAATAATATATTATTATTATTATTTAATTTATATTAACTTTAAGTATTGAAGGGTTTTTGGCTACATTATATTAGATATCATTTTTTGGGGATTCAACTGTGTTAAGTAAGTCATTCATCTATGATCATTTCCACGAAAGGTTAAGTAAGTCATTTAACTATGATCATTTCCATGAGAAATAATCATAATTGACTAATTTCTCATCATTTTTAAATAATTCACTTAGTAGTGATTAAGTTGAGTCATATTCACAAAAGTTAAAAAAAAATAACTTTATAAAAAAAATAATAATAACATCAACCTAATCAATTTAATAAATATTATATTAAATTATAAAATACACTCCCATTTCAATTATCTCAATTCAACAAACTAATTTTAAATATATTTATATTCATTCCTAACAATATTTAAAATATTTAAAATCCCTAACATAAAAATAATAATTTATAATTTGCAAAAATAATGTCTACTTTAGTAAACCGTATTGTCATCTTCAAAGAAACCAAAGCTAAGCTAAAATATAAAATAGGGAGGGCCACAAGATGTCCGGTGAGAAATTTGTGAGAAATTTAATTATGAAAGTAGATTTAAATTCGATTGATTACTGCATAGCTCTCAGCTGGGGTGGTGGCGCAGTTGGTTAGCGCGTAGGTCTCATAGCTAAATTTGAGCAATCCTGAGGTCGAGAGTTCGAGCCTTTCTCACCCCAATACAGTATTTTAACCTTCAAACCGTCCCGGGTTGCCGAACCCCCAGAGAAATCGTTACTCTGTGATGTGTATTGCTGGAAGTGGCACAACTTGTTTTCAGAGCTTTGAAATTTGGATGCTTCAAACTCCTTCGCTTCATTTCGATGTTACCATGTATTTGAGAGATGTGTGAAGAATTTAAGTCATTTCCCAATATTTATATATTAGAGATGTGTGAAGAAATTAAGTCATTTATATATTGGGAATTTACCATGTACTTGAGAGATGCGTGAAGAAATTAAGTCAATTATATATTGGGAAGTTACCATGTATTCGAGAGATGTGTGAAGAAATTAAGTCATTTCCCAATATTTAAATATTGGAAAATTAATATAGAATATCATTAAATAAATAAATAATGGAGGTTAATATAAATTAATGAGTTTGTGTTAATAATTTCTTTCATGAGTTGGGCTCAGAATATATCTTAAAAATGTTTTTGTTTGGTTAAGAGTTTGTCTATTTTTGGACATAAGGGAACATATTAATGGCCTAAAACTCAAAGTCATTGGGCAGGAGCGAAAGTCTACCCTTTACGGGCTACTAGCGAGTAATACTAGGGGATGTCTGTTTCCTTGAATAACAATGATGAGCTAGCTTGCGATTGCAGATAGTAGCCAATAATGGTTGTCCCTATTGTTGGTTTGACAACTAAGCTATGATAGGTTTTCCCACTTCCTAAAAAATATGTTTCATAAGTTAAGTGTGCATGTTCCATGACACATTACATCAAAGCCATTTCCTCATGTTGATATATCATAAATTATTAATAATCAATCAATGTCGAATCTCATGAAATAAATAATGGATGCCAATATATCTTGATGAGCTTATGTGTTAATATTATGTTTCATGAGGTAAGTGTTGATGTTTAATGATGCATTTCATCAATCTTTGATGTCATATTTTTTATTTGATAATTTGAGGTAAAGATTTTCATAATTGTATTAATTGAATGTGAAAAGGTAAATGGGTTTAGTTAAGGTTAATATGTAAATTTAGATATATAAAGACGCTAATATGAAAAATTCCATTGGTTTATGTAAAGGTAATTATGAGAATCTGCCAATATCTTTCATACTTGACTACATGATTGGAATTTTCTAGTCAGAAAATGATTAATGTCAGCGTTCAATAGGAGGAGATCAAATAACATAACCAAAGAATCTATACAACTTAGAAAAAAATGAGTGTATATTAATTTAACACAAAAACTATTGAGATTGTGGCTGAGATAACAATATAATCATGCATTATAATTAGTTAATTTTTCCTTCTTTTTTTAACCAAGAGTCTATTTTATTGCTTCTAAATAATAAACATACATATCCATAGAGATTTATGGAGGCTTCATGGTATGTCGATATAAGAGAAACCAAAGCATTGATGAAGGATATGCTATGAGCCTTCTAGTCTGTATGATATGCCAAAAAATAAGAAAGAAAAAAACCATAAAAGCCTGCCCAAAGGAAAACTAGGCTTAAACAAAATTGAAGTACTTAGATGTTCCATTAAGACAATGTGAGACCACATGGTTAGTTTTCCATATAGGAAACTATTGTAGCGACTACAACCACCCTCCAAAATTTTGCCTTAGCCCGTTTTGGAGCCTCCCTACCAACCTTTCATAACACCTTGTCTTGCTTCATCAAGTACACAAGCTTCAGTGTTTGTCATGCACAAAGGTAGCCTGTCGATTGCAGCTTGATCCACTTCGCTCATAGGCTGTTCACCTGGACTTGGTCCAGCTATAGGCTAAGCAACTTTCCCAAGAAAATTGTGCATTTTTGGAGGGCAACCAACATTCCCTCCAAAAATTGCGCAATTCTGTCTGGCAGCCTGTTGGGTTCCAGAATTGCATAATTCTACTAGCCGACACTCCCAGCAGAAATCGCGCAAATTTCCCTAGCAGGGCTGCTCAGCCCAGAATTTGCGCAAATCTGGGTAGTAGTCAGCTGCTCTGCCCCAGAAATTGCACATACCTCTTGGGTAGTTAGCCCAGCTCCCAGCTAGAAATGCACATTTTTCTGAAGCAGTTGAGCAGCTGTATGCATGAGCAGTCCGGTTGACTAGTTCCACCCAGGACCAAGGAAACTTGACTTGCATGAATGCATGACTTGTTCTTCACAAAATAGCAAAAGGAAACATGCAAAAGGCATCCCATGATTCAGGGAGCTATTTTTAGCAGCCGGGGGTTACATGCAAAGTTGTTTTAGAAGTTTCCCTCCAAGTGTCGCTTTTTCCTAGATTTGTGGCATGCACATCATAAGCCCAAACTTATTTATTCGACGCATCAAAGCTCATTCTTTCACATCGATCTTGGACCTCTAACATCCCACAACACATCCAAGACTCTTCAACACATCTAACTTAGCTATTCACGGGTAAGTGGCCTCAACTTGTCCTTTTTAGCATTTTTGTCGTTTTTTGTGTACTCACTTGTGTGAGTGTTGTTTGCTTGATTTCTTTGAACGCTTGCTGTCATTTACAAGTATACTAGCTTGTCCTAGCTCTGTTTTATTTTTCGTTGCTATCTCACTGTTGTCACATGCATGATCTGAAATGGGGCACTAAAGGCTTCTTGTAAGCTTCTTGTCACTCCAAAGCTTAAACAATTTCCAAGATCTATGCTTATGACTGATAATTTGTGGAAATAAGCACTTGAAATAGGTGTATAATTGTGTTTGCCTTTAACTGCTTAATTGCCTGAAGTTTATTTGCTTAAACTGATATATAAACACACATAATAGAAAATGCAACAAATAAACAAACCATAAAGACAACAATATAATATTGAGTTCACCCTGATATCTTGGGCTACGTCTCCGTGAGCTCTAGTCAACTCATCTAGGCTATTTGGGATTATGGTAATGCTTCTTTTACAAGTTCCACACTCAACTCCATTGGTTTACAACTGCACCTATGGGTTTAGAATACCATCTTATCCCACTAGTTGTCCATACTCTGCAGAAAGATCTAGGCTTCTCTGGACTAGATTCCTTCAATCAGCGCTCTGGGCTATCTTGAGCTCCTGGCTTGCACCAACCCCCTCAAAATTCTTTTACTATCTCTGGAATTCCTTCTTCTGTCTTCAGCACACATCAGACACCAGCAATAGCTTGATCATTTGATATCTTTGTTGTTTTGAACTTCATTACAGCTCCATGGCTCTTAGAAGTTTTCTTCGAGCTCTTTGGCTTTGAGGCTCTGCCTCCAACCTCTGGTGACTCTGCCTCTATCAAGCCTCCAACCTCTGGTGGCTCTCTGCGAATTCTAAACTCTACAGCTCTCTGGCTTTGTAACTCTGCTGCGCTCAAGCTCTCTGGCTTTGCAACTCTACTACACCCAGCTCTCTGAGGAATCACCCCTTTGCCATCGCCCCAACCTCTGGTGGCTTCTCTGGCTTTCTCGAGCTCTCTGGCTCTATGGCCTTGTGGCTCTCGACTTTGTTAGCTTTGCGAAGGGGGAGAGAGTACTATGCGATTCTGTCTCTGCCCCCAGCTGTGAGCTCCCTCAAGAGAGAACTAACTTCTCTGCTGCTACATTTTTGTGAGCCTCCCTGTGAGAGTCATACTGTTTGGCTTTTGAGGAATCCTCTGACTCTGGGGTTCCCCCAGCTGTTTCTATGTCTCTCATCATGAGGAATCATTCCTTTGCGGCTCTTTAGCTCTACGTGCTTCATAACGCATCCTTGTTACAGAAACACTTGCTCATAGTGTGGCACATGTGTGATGGCTATTTCCAAATGGAAATGAACCGATGACCTCTTTCCAGAACGAAATCCATGAAATAACGCATTCTGGGTCGTAACGGAAATACACAGGAAAACTCATGAAAAACACATCATGAGCCTTTAACCCGGACTTCAAATAATATGTAGCCACATTTATAAACTCTTCGAGTCTGTCCCTTTATCGCAATATCGCAATCGCATTGTGTATGGCCAAAAACCCAAATACACGAGAATACACTGAAATCAACATAAATCGGATTTCAAGTGATATACAGTCACGTTTATAATCTCATTGGGTTCGCGCTCTGACTGCATATAGCAATCACAATAGGCAGGAGCCCCGGTCCATGGACTTAACACAACAGTGATGCGACATGCGCCATTGATCCTCCACCGTCCGATCAAACTCGCGATCCAACGGTCCAGATGCGATCGCATCATCGCTCATCACATATGTCAACGGCCATTTGTATGGTTGCGATCCCGATCACCGATCGCCGATATCGGCATAATGTATATCGCAATCGTAACGGCTCGGGGGGTCTATACCACTTTCCAGTGGACTACGTTGATCCAATATATATCGTCAATGCCGATTCATCGCAATCGCAAGTCGCTTTGTCTGGGGTTCCGATATCGCATGGAGGCCTTCCTTTGATGCAATATATCAAAGATCACTATCAGGGAGTCCTTTTGCCTTTGCTTAAGTCCTCCCTTTGAACTCTTCCAATGTGATTTTCTTCAAGGAGCCTTTAAGTCCATTTTTATAGGAATTTGCCTCCTTTTCTAAGGATAATGGGCAAATTTATTTTTACAATAACTCCTTCATTTGAAGTCCATTTTCGCCCATTCAAATTGTGTTAGATTCAGAATGAAGAGATTTATGCAATGAGACTATTTCCAAGAGCATCCTTGACTTTCATTTTCCTCTGTGAGGAAGAGTTTTAGACTTAGAAGTCTATGCTAGAACCATTTTGGATCACGCCTTCCCACTAAAAAGATTTTGGACTCCAAAAGACTGATATACTGATCTGAATAGTAAATGAGAGTACCTCACCCTCTTCTTTTAGCCTCCATACACTTGCCTTTCATAGTGGCTCTGAACAAAAGCCTTTGAACACTTTCCTTCCTGGATGTGTTGGTCCTCCTGGGAAGAACTGTCTTCCTCCTTGACTTCATGCAGAACTCCTGCTGAGAAGGTTATAGAGGGTAGTTTGAACTTCTCTTCCTCGATCATTGATCCAAGGTGGCTCAAACAAATGTGAAGTTACATCTTCTTCACAAAAATTTACATTTGTATCTGTTTTACATATTGTTAACAACAACTGTTAACGACAACTGTTAACAACAACAGAATTATAGACAACAATTGGATGGCCTAAACTCTTGCTTCGTAAAAAAAAAACAGATTTCGCATCTTGTGAACACCTCCATGTCTTTACATCTGCATACAAATGATTGACTAGATAACAAGCCAACAAAACATGCCTTTAAACAATTGACCCTTCAAGTCAAGCATGTAGAAAAAGAACTTTAGGATTCTTTTTCAAAGATGAAACACTTCATCATTATCTCCATCTTGGAGACCAAATCAACTTTTCCCAAGTCAATAGTACATGCATGTTTAAAAACAAAGTAATCAACCCTTCAATTTAATCACACATACATGTTCAAATATAAGGAAATCATCAACATATCTGTGTTCATGCATATCATGCTCATGCATGAATTTCATCTTTCAACTTTCACTTAAGTACACTGTACTTTCAAAGTTGAAATGAACATAATGTTGCAGTAATAAAGTGAGCCTCCTACTCGACTTTTCCATTCACCTTCTTGGTAAAACCCTGCAACTTGCATTCCATTAACAAAGAAATGCAAATAGATGCATTATATCAATAGACATGCAATCTTAATTGGATAAGAATTTTAACCATTTCTTACCAATCCATTTCAAAGGTGCTACCTTTGTCTGCACATCAGCATCAACATGTGAATCATCCTGAAACACATCAATCACAGAATCTTTCTTTCCATTCCTACCATTCTCTCTTTCCACCTTCTTCACGTTTCATGGAAGCATTGTTGGATTCAAAGACCAACACTTTTCAGCAATGTGTCCTTGCTTATGGCAGTAAGTGCAATGCATGTGCATCTTCTTGACATCATGATTTGCCTTGTCCAGTGGACCTTTGGCTTCTTGCTTCTTTTCCTTCAAAAGTTTCTTGTATGCATCCATTCTCTTCCAACATCTAGAAACATTATGGTTATCCAAACCACAAAAGGAACATGCAATGCTTTTCCAATGCTTATATGGAAATTTATCATGCTTAACAGAATCAAAAGTAATATAATTAGAATCAGATTTATACCTTTCTTTTTCACCTTTATTACCTTCATGAGTAGATGAATTGAATGAAGAAGTAGCTCCCTTTGGAACATCATCAACCTCTTCAATGGTTTCAGAGTTTCCACAACTCTCTAGTTTAAGTGTATGCTTATGAACACCTTCTCCATGCCTTCTCCCTGAAAATGATGTTTCAAGCTATTGCATTCCCCATGAATATAATCTTTACACTTTTGAGGTAGAAGACCTGAAATGAAACTCCTCCTTGGAATTGTTTCAATTGTCTTTATGGTAGCTTTGTAACTTTCTCCATAAGATTGTCCATAGCCAAGACCCAAATACTTAGGCCTTTCCTCAACCATTATTGGCTCAACAATACCTTGTGCATGTTTGCCCAAGCCTTTTCCTTCATAGCCCATTTTGAAAATTAACTTGGACCCTATGCCTCTAGTATGTTTTTCAAAAGAACCAACATAATCATTCTTAGAGGAATTCAAAGACAAACTGGAATTGTTTACCTCTTCTTCAAGTTGATACTTGACTAAGGCTTCTTTGGCAACAAGGAGTTGTATCTCCAACTCATGCATCCTTTCCAAGTTCATATTTTCAATATGAAGTTGCCTCTCCATTTCCTGCAATTTGTCAGAAAGCAACTGCCTCTCTTCCTTCATGGAATTCAACTTCTCTTGAAGCATGATGCTCTTCCTTCCATCCTCATACATTTCTCTCACCATATCCATCATGGTGAATAAGTCTTGCTTCTTGTCTTCTTCAAAGACTCTTTTGAAAAAAGAAGAACTTGAGGATGCACTTGTAGAAGTTTTCATTATCAAAATGAACAAAAGAACTTCAAACGAGATTAACAAAGAGCTTATTCAAGCAACCTTTTGCAACAAACCTCTTGTGCTTCAAGGATTGCTTTGAGGTCCTTTGGGATAAGAAGAATGCCTTCAACCCTTCTTCCTTCTTGTCCTCTCCTGGACTTAGCTATTAATAGCTTTCCCTTCACCTCTGCAACTCAAACAACAGTCAGTTTACAAACAATCAAACAGAATAATTTGACTATTTGAACACCTTTCAAGCCAAACAGGCATACAGATTGCTTTGTCAATCAAGCATCCTGATCTGATATCACTTGCATCATGATACAACATGCTTCATGCACCACCTGCTCTGGTATAATCTTAAGCTCTGATATCACCTTCTTTGAAGATGGGGTTAATCATCCTGATGCTCTGATACCACCTGATCTGAAATGGGGCACTAAAGGCTTCTTGTAAGCTTACAAGAACCTCTCCCACTCCAAAGCTTAAACAATTTCCAAGATCTATGCTTATGACTGATAATTTGTGGAAATAAGCACTTGAAATAGGTGTATGCTTGTGTTTTCCTTTAACTACTTAATTGCCTTAAGTTTATTTTCTTAAACTGATATATAAACACACATAACAGAAATTTCAACAAATAAACAAACCATAAAGACAACAATATAATATGGAGTTTATCCTGATATCTTGGGCTACATCTCTGTGAGCTCTAGTCAACTCAACTAGGCTCTTTGGGATTATGGTAATGCTTCTTTTACAAGTTCCACACTCAACTCCATTGGTTTAGAATTGCACCTATGGGTTTAGTGTTAAGAAATTTACCGCACAAGAACATAAATTAATTACCGAGAGGAATAAATATAAAATTAACCAGCAATAACCATAAACACATAAATACACGTGTTTATCCAGGAAAACCCCAAATCCGGGGAAAAACCCATAAATTAATTACCGAGAGGAATAAATATAAAATTAACCAGCAATAACCATAAACACATAAGTACACGTGTTTATCCAGGAAAACCCCAAATCTGGGGAAAAACCCAATCATAATGGAATTTCATTATCCTTGGCCAAAACCCTGGCCAATCCGGCCAAGTGAGCCTTCACCGCTCACCTCCAGGTCATGCTTTACAATGAAGTCCTTCCAGCCTTTTATAGGCTCCATTACATATAATACCATGGGCAGAAGGGTGCACAATACCATGTGCCCCAAACCCATCACTATTTAACCTCGTCAACTTTTGACTCTATCCTGAGTCAAGTTTACCTAACAATTTCCCCCCTTAAACTTGACTTGGGGTTCCTTGACTAACTCCAGCCAAACCTGCTAAGTGAGACAATCCCGCTCACTCTAGCTCTTACCCCCCTCAAAGTTTTTACTCAGGGTATTGTTAACCTGACATCCCCCCTATCACCTAGGTCTAACCCAGACTTTACCGGTGATCACCGAGGGGTACACATGCCTTACTAGGTCTTACAGTAGTA
>APFE031222663.1:516-16216 GCA_000404065.3 Pinus taeda
CAAATGTATTTTTTGTTGGCTTATTTTAGATTATATTGTAATACCGTGGTAAGTTTTGTTTCAAGTTTTATTGTTTATTTTAAATTATATTGTATTACCGTTGTAAGTTTCGTTGTAAATTTGTTCTAAAAAAGTTTTGTACTATGTTTGTTTAGTTTAATGCAAATGTATTTTTTGTTGGCTTATTTTAGATTATATTGTAATACTGTGGTAAATTTTGTTTCAAATTTTATTGCTTATTTAAATTATATTGTATTACCGTGGTAAGTTTTGTTGTAAACTTATTTAAAAAAATTAAAGATTGATATATTTGATTATCTAAAACATGTTAGTTTCCAGTAAAAAATAAAAAGTCTTCATCCCAAAAGAAAAAATAGTTATCCCTCTCATGGGAGATGATGGGAGAAAAGCAATATTTGATTATCTAAAACATGTTAGTTTCCAATTTAAAAAAAAAGTCTTCATCCCAAAAGAAAAAATAGTTATCCCTCTCATGGGAGATGATGGGAGAAAAGTAATAAGACACTATGAGAGATGTTGCACATGATTGGTTTTTGGCATAAAAAAAAATCAAAGCAAAATCAATTGAAATAAAATTCAATGAGTCAAATTGTATGTGCAATATTTAACCCATTATAAAATTCAATGACTCAAATTGTATTTGCAATATTTAACCCATTTACAAAATTGCCATTGTGTTGTGTTTAAGGATTACTTGGAAAACTATTATTTTTTCCATTAGTGCATAAGCTGGATTTCTTAAGTCATTCATCTAATCAAAATCAATGAAACAATGAAACATGAAATTCTAGACACTAATATTTAACATATGAAGTTATCTCACTAAAGCTATTTACAAACTGGGATTCTCCATACAAATATTTCCTAACAAAACTCTTGCAAGTGTACAAGAGTGTTAATAATTGAACTAGTATAAAATGAGACCTAGTTTTGAAACAAAGAATGTTTACCTAGATCATGGGGGTAAAGAAAATGTGAACATAGATTTGAAATTCATGGTTTTTTAGTATTTAGAGGAGTCGACAAACTTAGCTAATCTTCCAACCTCGACAATTTAGCTCATCCTACTTAATATTCCAACCACTACCACTATAACTTCTAGGTGTCTAGGAATGCCCCTTCCACAAGCTCGTGTGAATCACACAATTTTAAAGACCTTAATAGTCATTAAGATTCAAAAATTTCTTAAAAAATACACTTTTAACAACTCAAAAAATACACTTAAAGATACACTTACACTTTTAACAACTCAAAAATTTGAGATAAAAAATACACTTAAAGATACATTTACACTTTTAACAACTCAAAAATATGAGATTTTTTTTATACCAAAATTGGATTGTTTACATTACACTAAAAAAACACATACACAAAACACACCTCACATTACACTAGCATTAAAGCTACTCCACATAAGTTAATAATATATCATATGAGATGGAAAATGAAAAACACACCTTCAATTTCATGTTATATGATAATAATATAACATGGAAATTGAAAAGCACATCTCAAATTTCACAACAATTTAGAAAAATCTTTATTGCTATTTATTCATTATTATTTTTCATCCTTAGGGACTCAAAAGTTCACTTTGCAGTCATAGATTTCTCCATGAAGGGATGGGCTATGAATTGTCAACATTTACATAGTGATCATGCACAAAGGGATGGGCTACGAACTGTCAACATTTACATAGTGATCATGCATGAAGGTATGGACTATGAATAGTCAACATAAAACATTTAAATATTGAGCATGACATAAGGAAGCTCTTATATATGTTATACAGGTTGTATCCAACTAAAGATATGGATAACGCCATGGATCAATTTGAATTAGTTAGAAAAAATGAAGTATTTGGTTATGGTTCATCAACTTAAATCTCGTCAAAATGCTATAAATCTATGTCACTAGACTCAAAACCCAAAGAAGCCATAAAAGGTTGGAAACCAATATTTACAATGATATTGACCCATTAATACACCCTAAGGATAATGCCCATACATCCATCCACATCGCTCATCCATTCACATCCCATCCCTATGCATCTAGTAATATGGTACTTACACAATGCAAAAAGATGGTGAATATTGAATGTATCTCTATGCTACCAATATTTTAGCTCAATTTACTCCTACCCACCCTCCCACCATCACTCATTTTCTCTCTCGTCTATGGTTCAAGCTCTCTGCAACACCAACAATGATGGGGGCATCCCTATGTACTCATCATATGTGGAGCACCTTCCTACATACACAAAGGTACGTGGAAGACATAGGCCACTAGTGTTACAGAGAGCTCGAACCATAGACGAGAGAGAGAATGAGTGATGGTGGGAGGGTGGGTATGAGTAAATTGAGAAGGGGTAAATTGAGTTTAAAGATTGGCGGCGTAGATACACATTCAATATTCACCATCTTTTTGCATTGAATGTGTAAGTACCATAGTACAAGATGCAAAGGGATGGTATGTGAATGGATGAGGGATGCATATGGATGTATAGGCACCGTCCTTAAGGTGTATTAATAGGTCAATAACACTGTAAATATTGGTTGCCTAAATTCAGCCTCAACTATTTCTCATGATATTATCCTTTTCACTAGCGTTCAAGAGGAAGCATTGGCAAGAATAAAAAGTTGGTTTATGCCCAAGTACAATGGTTGAATGTTTATAAAAATGAATTGTAGCACACATAGCTTAACTTTAAAAAACTGCAAAATTATATTGATGTTGTTCTTGGATCTTAAAACATTTCATTGCTTACATCTTTTAACTTTATCTTAATTTGAGCAACCAGGCCGCAAGGACTAACCTTTGCTTGAGTGTACAAAATCCTTACGCCATTCCACTCCCATGAACTTATGACCATCGATTCCATGAGCATTGGCCCGTTAAGCCATGGATTGTTCTCAAAACTTCCATTTCCAAACACCAGAGGGGTCAGGCCCCAAATAAAACAAAGTTCTTCAGGGAATTGAGATCTCTATTTAATATATATATATATATATATTTTATAGAGAAAAATACTCACCTATTTTCAATGAATTTTGAAAAAGACCCATCATATAGGATGGTTAACACCACAATCATTTTCTCACAGACAATCTTTGTAAATTCTTTTTTTTTTTTTGGTCATAATCAATAACCCATCATAAATAATGACTAAGTTTTTCAATATAATAAATAATAAAATATATGCTTAAATGTAGAAAAATCTAGGGCAATGCACATTATCTTAAGGTTGCTCAAATTCATAATCTCTTGTGAATTTCAACCAATTGGTTTATTTCCATTTCCATTCAAATGCATGCATGTATTAAACAATCACAATCATATTAATAGGATAATTTCCATTCAAATTCATGCATGTATTAAACAAGCAAAATCATATTAATAAAACAATCACAATCATATTAATAGGATAATTTCCATTCAAATTCATGCATGTATTAAACAAGCAAAATCATATTAATAGACATTGCACTTATGCAGACAATATGTAATGCCTGATTTGTTTATTGCTCCAACTCTAAATAATAAAACTTACATAAATATTAGGAACTTGGTTTTTCCAAGTGACAGAGGGATTTCTCCTGACATATTATTGTGGTATAGATAAGGCTAACAAGGATCCTCAAATTACTGAGCTCCTTTGGAATCCATCCGACTAAGTTACCTTTTTAAATCTCCTTGTAGACTTAGTAATTATAAATAATGGTCCACACTTAGTCATGGTAATAATAAAATAGAACCCATCAATCATACCTAATCTTCCTCAATAATGGTTCCACAATCCGTCATGGCAATAATAAAATAGAACCCATCAATCATGTCGTGTCCTCCTTGATTGCAACAAGAAAGGAGAGTCGATTAGACTTAAACTTATGAATATGAAAAATAAGCTAACCCTTAACAAGCATCTCAAACTTCTATGTGGACCTCTATTTTACATGGTATTTGATAAAATTCACTTCTCACTCAAAGACCTTGATGTAAAGATATATGGAAGACTTGGTACAACCAATTAGGTACACTAAGTACACCTAATAGAGGTTCACTTCTCACTTTTACTTAAGACCATAAAGTGGAGATAAATGACACACTTGGTACAATAGGTACTCTTAATAGAAGTTCACTTCTTACTTGAGACCTTGAAGTGAAAATAGATATATGGAATATTTGGTACAACCAACTAAGCACAATAAGTACCCCTCACATAAGTTCATCTTTATTATATCTATTAACCTTTAAGTGCATTCACAAGAACTTGAAAACTTATAAGATAGACTTATGATCAGTATAAGCCTAAGATGGTGTTGATGGGTAAAAATGACCTCATCAACATGTTAGGGAGACCACTTGGTTAGGGCCCCAACTAAGCCCTTTTCTATTTGGTTTAGTGGTTTTAACTCATTCAATTGGGTCCAGTTACCCCTTATCTATCCCCATTGACTCATGGTATTCCTTTTATTTACCAACAAGAAGAGAGATATCAGATCTAACCTCTTATAGAGCTCTTGTAGGAAATCAATCCTTAAGCTGACTTCAGGGCTTAGCTAAGCCACAACTAAGGTTTTCCCCTGCGTAAGGGGACTTCTAGAATGTAGAATTAAATCTAAATGCCAATCTATTCTAATATGAAAGAAAAAACTAACCCTATCTCAAATTGAAAAATGATAACATTTTCTCAATTCAAGCGCAGATTAACTAACTAATTAGGGGAAGAGGACTGTTTATATAATAACTGAATTCAGAAAATGAGATTAAATTGCAACATGCAAAATAGTTTGCATTTTACAATTTATTAGATCGCTTTATGCAAATCAAATTTACTTAAATACAAATTTATCAAAGAAAATTAGAAATACATATTTGAATCGAGCGAAACAATGAAACTCATTATATGAATTTCATCAATTAAAAGAAGTTCATTTAATTAATGAAATAGCAATCAAAATAAGAATGCATTTAAACAATTAAAAGTTACCGTTGAATGCATTTGAATTTGAATGAATTCATCTTGGTTTTATTTGTGTTTCAATCCTCAGAGATAGCAGTTACAAAGCTTCAATAACATATAGAAATTGATATGAAAAAATTTCTTAGTATCAAAGAGCAATACACTATTTAGAACATAAATTAAAATCAATTAGAAAAATTCTGGCAATAGCGAATTAACTTACAATCCAGACAAGAGTGCATTGGAATGAAAATTATTAAAATCATACCAAAACCTCATTACAAATTTTGCACTGCATGAGCAACTTCAAGTCCTTGAGAAAACCTGTTTACACAAGTGTAAACCAACTCTTCTTTACATAGCCAAAATTCTCTATCTCTCTGCTACTCAACTCTTCGTTCCTTACAAAAGTGTAAATGTCCAGCAATAAAATTGCAAATATTCATCCAAATACCTCATATTTGAGTTATTCTCCCTACACTACAACTAAAAATCCATTACAAAATTTCTTCAAGATTTCATAGTTGCAGAGGAGAGGAACCATTTCCTCATTCTCAAAATTCATATTAAATAAGTTACAAAAACTTCCCAAAATGGAGAACTATTTGGGAGTGGTTCGGATCCATATAATTTGGAGCTATAAATATTCTTCTCCTCCTTTTTTGTTGCCATCCAATTTCTTCATGTATTGTTTGTCTCATTTCTTCTCCCCAACAGATCTTCCCAATAGATCTTCCGCCAAAACCGAAACATCAATAAATTTTGCACAAACAATTTTTAATGCTAAAATTGAGAAAACAAATTCCAAATCAAAATCTATTTAAATGAATAACAGAAAAATAAATTTGAACTTCCCATTGATCTCTGTAAATATCTTATTGGTCAAAGAGGACAAAATCGCATGGATTTGCTACAACAAGAGCTTTGGGCGAATGAAAATGCAAAAACAAAGCTTAGAAAATTAGTTTTGATTGCAATTTCAAAGCTTAATTTTATGCTAATTTTTAGGCATAGTTAATCACCAAATCTGGTCATGCAACCATTTAAAAAATATTCCCCATGATTTTATCTTTTTGAATGAACTGTTTCAAAAATATTTTCCATGATTTTATCTTTTGAATGAGATGTCCTGGGCTTGATTTGTCCAAATAAAACTCAAGATAAAGCTCTCCAAAGTTCAATCCTCAAAATTGTGAGAATTCTTAAAAATGCATGAGTAGGCTATAATTTAGGCATTTTTAATTAAAAATCTTAATTAAATTATATAATTAATAAATTAATTAATATATTACAAATTAATCAAAATTATAAAAAATCAAAATTAATTATTAATAAAAAAACAATTTAATTAAAAAAATAATAGTGGTTGTTTTGGCTCCATTAAATGGGACGTGGTGATACATTAAGGGAGGCATAAAGGATTAAAAGAGAGTGATAAGGGAGATGAGGGAGGCATAAGTCGTCGGGGTCTTGGAGGTGAAATCTTGGAGGAGTTTAATAAAAAGGTTATGAGAAATGGAGGAGCCGAGATGGAAAGAGTGGAAGGATGGAAAGAGTGGAAGGATGTGAGGTCCACATGGAGGTGAGACTTCCCTCCTTAATGTTTTTGCTTGATGTTTTTGGGATCTTGGATCTCATAATTTTGATGAAATAATAATTAAAATGAACCTCTCACAGAATTTTTTTTAATATTTTAATATATAGTTATGTTATATAGGTTTAAATATTATATAATCTCAATTTCAGTGGTTCTATAGGATACTTAGTAATAAAATAATAATTAAATAAAATTAATAGAAAAAACAATATTTACATATTAAAATAATTAGTTTACAAAAATTAAAATAATACAATTTACACATTTTTAGTTTAGGTGGTGAAAATCACGAAAACTTTGAATGAGCTCCATTTGCAAACCGTAAGTCCAAATGAGATGAAACGAGAACTGATGGAAAGATATCCCAAAACCTACACTGAATAAAGCAATTAGAATGGAAATCCGAAGAAAACAAAAAACTCCCAAAAAAGTCACAGAATTAACCAAAAGAAAATATTAAAGAGCGATATGACCATAATTTGCATATAGGGTTCCCAATATAATTATGAAGATTATAAATAAAAATGGGGGTTGTGGTTTTACCACAACAATTGCGACACATGGGGAAGAACCAATTATCTCTCGTTAAAAGATGATGAGTTTAATTTTATCCAAAGGTTAAAATGATGAATTCTATTAAGTTGTCAAATAGTAAAATATTTCACATGGGTACTACATTAATAAATCAAGCAATATAATTTCAAAACGGCAAGTACTTGAAGTAGATTGAGTCTAAAACCATTAATCCAAATTTTGGGGAATATCTAATATTTAAGATTACCTCTTATGAGTGATAAAAGAAGGTACAATTAGGGAGTTTTAGATGAAGCATATATCCATCGATATGAATGGTCTCTGACATTGCTTCGCTACCAGCGAGCCTGGTTAGTACCCTAGCAAATTTGTATTTTAATGCCATACAAGCTTGACATTGTTGCCAACAAGTGTCCATAGCCCCAACACGTGTACTTGTATTTCCCATGCTTCCCATTTTGGTCACCCTTTTGATAAGAACATAAGCGAGCTATGTTTATGATGTAGCTGAGTGAAAGAGCTGGGATGGTAAAAGAGACTTAAGAAAATGGATATAATACTTCCATAATGTTGACTCCAAATATTTTCCCTGCGACCATTCATTCAGAGGCTTTTTGTATGAAGTGGAGAGATGTGATGGATCCATTAAGTTAAACTAAGTTCAGTTCTTTCTATGAAAATATGAACTATACCACTTGAAAGGATACATGTTCCTCCATGTAAAAGATTTAAGGCAATAGGGTTTTAGGATTCTGTTAGTGTTGTATGTTATAGTAGTCAAAGCCAAGCTTAGTCATTTTTTTTTTATTTTGGTCAATTTGTAAAGTGTTGCTATGATCTCATTGAGATCAAGTCTTAGTGTCAATATGGTATGCTAAAATTTGAGCGGTAAATAAAGATCAAGTCGCCAACGTCTTAAAAGGTCTAGGTTTAATAAGTCGAGGGTAATGTGTTATCCTAATCATGAGTTAAGATAGTAGTGGGTCTTTGTTTTCTCATCATTGGGACAAGTCAGTGGTGTCTTTTCAATTCAGTTGCAAATTCACATCAAATACTTCATCATATCATTATCACCACAAGTTGTTGTTGCACTTCTCCTTTTCTCTACACTTGAGCGTTGTTGTTGCACTTCTCCTTTTCTCTACACTTGAGCATTTTAACTTGAAGAGTCATCATTACACTTGAAGGAAGTTTTGGACCACGTGGAGGATTATAGAGACATGCTTCGACTTTCAAAAATCCATTGATTTCATTATTCACACTAGTGAGGCACCCTAGATATCAATGTAAAGCTCGCTACATTTTGACTGCAAGGGAGTTGTTGCACTTCTGCAAATCACAGTTTTGTTGTCACCACGATCACCTCCAGGTTCTAAATCTTGTTTTCTTGAAAAATTCACATTTTTTACCTTCAAATTCATCTTAAACAATCAAAGGTAATGCCTAGCTAGTCCTCTAACAATAAATTTTCTTGTTGTGCTACTGTTAGAGAATATAAGATATGAAGAAAATCAATGATTTTGCACTTCATTTCATAAGTGGAGTTTCAAAAAGTGTTCATGAGGTTGTAAACATCATCTACCAGCTATTTTGCTCGGTCAAAGATTTCAACACTTGGTCAAACCCATGCAAATGAAATTCATTGCGCTTTTCTGTAGCACGTTTGTTGTAGGTGGTGATTTTCAAGAAGGGAGGTTTGAAATTTGGAAAATGTTTTCTAATAGGTATTTGATGATTCAAGGGTTTTATTCCACCTTTTTGGCACATTTATAAGTACGGGAGATGATCATAAGTACGAGAATGATGAATACATTGCATTTCTGCTATGTTGTTGCATTTTTTACTATTTTAGCATTTAACTTCAAAATCGGTTTCTGACCAAATAGAGATGAATATTGAAAAATCAAAAGAGGTTTTTGTTAAGAATGAGCTAGATAAAAAAAATCCTTCCTTTTTGTAATAGGTGTCATAGAGTGGAATATTTAAATGAACCTTTACAACCTATTTTTTTATATTTTGTCATTTCCTGTTTTAGTCATGATATTTGGGCATGGATTGCGAGGACCTGGAGAATAATTTTTGAAAAATGCTTGAGGTTTCTCTCAAGCACAATATCATATACAAAATTATCTCTATTTTACACAAGTCTTATAGTTTGGTAATTACATGTGTCACTTTGAGATTGAGTTTTCACAATTTCACCAAGCCAGATTTGTTGACAAAGTTATAGATTTTTTTGGAATTCGACTTGATGGATCTCCAAATTTATTTGGATGATCAAGTTTAATGATTTTTCTATCCAATCCCATGATTTTCGCATTAGTTAGCATATTTTTGGTTAATCAAAAAACAAATCCTAGATAGTAGGATATGGGTAGATTTTCCAAATATTCCTAAAGCATTGTAACCTCTTCCTATCTTTGGGAATATGATGGATTTCGAATTCCTTAGTCCATGGATGAGATAATTGTATATATTTCATGAATTTTAGTGTGCAAAGGGTTGGTTGGTCAAAGTTTGATAGAGAAGACATTGAGCATTGTACATTTTCATTAAAATGTTTCAGTGAATGATGAAGGCCGAAGTCTACTTGTTCAAGGATTCATGTGTTAGTATTTTATGATGATGTTATTTCCTATTTTTGTTTCATTATATTATGTTATTGACATGATTAAATTTCATGTCTTCAATGTTTAGTTAAGCAGAATTTATTTCATAATTCACTTTTAAGTGCTATGTTATGGCTAACTAGACATTTTAGTGTTTTTCCTCCATTGTAATACCTAAAATTCACCCTCAGCTAAATGCTTTAGATGTTATCGATTCCACCATTTCTCTACTCACCTATCTACAATGAAATTTGACAAATACACCGTAAGGATTTCTTACCTTTCCTCTGTCTAAGGATTCCTCATTTTCCCATCATATCACTGAAAATCATTAGCTTAATATTACTCCATGCCCAATGGATTTTCCCTCTTCCCTGCCATCAAAATGTTAAGACCTATTCGTCTATGATATCAATACCTAGCCTAAAACCTAAGACAAGCAATCGTCTAAGTGACTGAAGATGCATATAGGGAGAGCCCTCTCTGAAACTGGAAGGGATGCATCCCAGCTTTAAAGTAGTTTGTGGTTACCTTTGGGTTCCTCTCCTCATACTGGAAGAATTATGAAGTGCTAACATATTCCATAAAAATATCAATTAAAGGTAAATGAAACCCATTGAAATATACAAAGTACAAATTTCCCATGTATGTCAACCAGCGTTGGGTATGGAAAGACCCTTTTACATAAATCTTGATAATATTAGAAAAGTCAATCCATAACCAACAACAAAAGGAAAAATAAATCCAAACTAAAGTGAAAGACAAAATCAACATACTCCAAAAATGTCAAATAAGGAAAGGAAAAATGAAAAAAAAAACCCAAATTTAAAAAACAACCCCAACAAGACTAACTATAAAAATGTCTCAACAAAAGAGTAAAATAAGACAAGCATGTGTGTCTGTCTTATGTTGATATTTTAATAATTTTGATCTTGTAGAGTTATAAGCAATTAGGCTCTCACATTGTAAAGTGAATAACAATCATGGAGTAAAATGAAGCCAAATGAGAAGTTTCAGCCCTTTGCAAATTTTGGTTTCAAAACAAAGCTTGCATGAAAACATATTAATTATTTTCCTAATAAAAACAAGGCTTGTGAAACAAACTAAAGGTTCAGGGACTCCCCAATTTATTTGATTTGATGAATGTCACAATTGTTCTTCTAAACTTGAAAGCAAGCAAAACAAGGAGTATGAGTTCAAATATGAGCAGGTAGGAATGTAAAACAATTATTGAAGACCCGCAAAATAGAATTTAAGATCTACAAAACTAAAGGCAAATTTGAAAGAAAAAGGTAAATAAATAGAAAATGATGAAATAGGCATATGAGACTAACCATTTGAAGAATTGTGTTAAAATTTTACTTGAAAGATGTCGATTTTCTCCAAAAAAAGGTAACCTCTTATTTTGGTTGGAATTGGAGTCATGAAGAAGTTGTGCAATATGAAGTTTCCATTGGCTCAAAACCAACACTTATTAAATCTAAACTTAAGCGACTAGTAAAGCGAGGAAAATAATGTTTCATTTTCAAGGAGCGAGAATTAAACAAAGTCCATTAGAAATGAAAATGAAGACGTATTTATCTATGAATTACAATGACAATTATTCTCTTTGTTTTTCAAATTTCATATCTACTCCAAGGTTTTCATAAACTTCTCAAAAATCAAGACCACGTCCCAAATTATGTAATGCTTATGTGTATATGGAGAGGACTTGAATTTTGTATGATAAATATGGAGTTATATATTAAAGACAAGTGAACCACAAGAGGATTTGAAATTGACTAGGACCCATTACCTTTGCATATTTTGTATTTTCTTACTACGCTTATGTGTATATGGAGAGGAATTTAATTTTGAATGATATATATGGAGTGATATATTAAAGACAAGTGAACCACAAGAGGATTTGAAATTGACCAGGATCCATTACCTTTGCATATTTTGTATTTTCTTACTAGGTGATTGTATCGTTATAATTGTTGCTCAAGAATGCCTTGAAAAGATAAAAATGATATTATAGGACAAAAGAACAAGAGATGGGCATCCAATAGTAGAATAAAGACCAAAATATGAGTAAGCCACAAATTATGAAAGCATATCAATATAGATCCATGAGGAGACACCAAATAAAGTGGATATCCCTATAGTCACTTAGTCATCCCAAGGAATAAATGCTTATAAGTTTGTTCAAATTATAAATAAAAATTCATCCAAGCTCTTGAACACCATTATAACATGGAAGTCAGCATAAAGATACATAGATAATAAAAGAGGACTCCATGTGAGCATAGTGATAGTTCAGACTTTCTAGTAATGGATGAATTGACTAGAGGCCAACGAGATTACATTAGTCTGATATCTCACTAGTTTGAGATACTAAGAGGCTCAATATAGAGGGAAATAAGAATCTTGGAAAAAAATCTTGTATTGTATGTAAAATAAGCTTCCAAGAAAAGGAGTCAGAGATTCAATAATATGATAGAGGAATAACTCAAGTATTGGAAATATCGAAAACTATAAACTATTTTTAAAGGCTCCAGGAAAAAACAATGAAGCGGGGGCCATTTCCTTTATTAAATATTTTATTGTGTAAATAAGGAAATTGGGTGTGCTGATAGAGACAATGACCACATGAATCTCAAGCTATATGTAGGTTTTAACCCTATACAAAAATTACCTGCATACATTCTAAAACACAGAAAATAAGCAATGCGAAAGCATAACACATAAAACACATATACACAGAGATTTCCCCCTAGATCCCAAAACCAGGACTACCAGCTTGATTTTTCATTATGTTCCTTTCAATGTTATAATACATATTTATGCATGCTAAAGCATCCAATACCATGGACCAAAAACCATCGCATCCAAAAAAACATGTGCGAAAATCATGTACAAAGCATAGGTGGGTCTGCCCATCTTGACATAGGATACAAAACCAAAATTTTACGGGGCGTTGCCCTGGACCCCATAAAGTGGGGTTACGGGTATGCCTCAAACCTCTTATGACTCCCTCGCTACACAATCAGCACAACGATGGGGGGCTTTGCCCCCCCTCTAACCCCCCGGTTAACTACATGGGCTAGTCATGGAAAGAATATAACATAACCCAACATTCTCCCACTTGTTGTTTTCTTTCCACAGGGGGCCGCAAGAGAGCTTAGCCAATTTTCTAGCCCTGAAATGCCCATTGTCTCTCCACAACAAGAGAACTTCTCAGAGCTCACAGATTTTGTCAATGCATCTGCAGTATTCTTCAAAGTGTCCACCTTTACCAACAACACCTTTTTGTCTTCTATCATATCCCTCACAAAGTGATACTGAACATCAATAATGTGCTTTGTCTTTGAATGATATGCGGGGTTCTTTGCCAAGCAAATTGCACTTTGGTTGTCACAATCTATCCTTATAGCTCCCTGTACTAACCCCATATTTGAACACAATCTCTGCAACCAAACTACTTCCTTGCTTGCATCGGTGGCTGCCACGTATTCTGCCTCTGTAGTTGATAGTGCCACTATAGATTGTTTCTTCCTCATCCAACTGACTGCACCTCCAAATAGGTTAAACACATACCCAATTGTTGATCTTCTCTAATCCAGATCTCCAGCCCAGTTTGCATCAACAAAGCCATGAATATCCAACATTCTATCCAATCTTGATCTTCCTTGGTAGCACAAACCATAATCACTAGTGGCACACAAATACCTGAAAACTTGCTTCACTGTTGTCCAGTGCTCCTTCCCTAGTTTTGACATAAACTTGCTCAATACTCCCACTGCATGTGCAATGTCTAGTCTAGTATAGACCATTGCATACATCAGGCTACGACTACACTTTCATAAGGAACACAGGACATGTCCTCTTCCTCTTCTTGTGTCTTGGGACACTGTTCAACAGATAACCTCACACCTACAGGAATAGGAATCTTCACCAGTTTACTATCCTGCATATTAAACCTTTGTAGTATTGTCTCGACATACTTCCTCTGGTTTAACCAGAGTTTCCTCTTTGCCTGATCTCTTTTAATTTCCATGCCCAAAATATAGTTTGTAGTACCAAGATCTTTCATTTCGAATTTGGAGGACAATTGGGTCTTCGAATCCTGGATAATTTCTTTGTCATTTCCAACCATTAACATATCATCCATGTACAAGACTAGATAAATAACACGGTCACCAATTAATTTAAAATACACACAGTGATCTGCTTTGCTTCTGGTGAAGCCAAGTCCCCGTATAAATGTATCAAATTTCTGATATCACATCCTTGGTGACTATTTTAACCCATACAGAGACTTCTTTAACTTACATACCAGTTCTTTCTTACACTTCACCACAAAGCCTTCAGGTTGCTTCATGTAGATTTCCTCTTCCAAATCCCTGTGAAGAAATGTTGTCTTCACATCCATCTATTCTACCTCAAAATCGAAAGCAGCAGCAACAGATAAAAGTAATCTAATAGAAGTTACCTTAGCAACAGGAGAAAAAATATCACCAAAATCAATTCCCGGCACCTAGGAATAACCTTTTGCTACCAACTGAGCTTTGTATTTCTCCACCTTCCCTTTTGCGTTTGTCTTCTTTTTAAACACCCATTTACTACCAATGGGTTTCCTTCCAGCCGGCAACTCCATCAGATCCCAAGCCTCATTTTTATGCAAAGATGCCATTTCGTCAACCATGGCCTCTTTCCAAAGTTTTCCATCCTCTGAATCCACTGCTTCCTTCACAGTTCTGGGATCGTCATCAGTGATAGAAAAATCAAAATTTGAGCAGAAAGCAGATGGACTATACCTTTCTAGCTGCCTTCTTTCTCGAATTGATCTCCTCACAGTCGAATTTTGTGGCTCTTCATCTCCTGATTCCTCCTCTGCTACGGAGTCTGATTCTTCCTCCTTTAGTTCAAACTCTATCTTCACAGGTTCCTTTGGTTGGACTTCATGTTTAATAATATCTTTCACCTCTCTGAACACCACATCTTGATTGTACACAACCTTCCATGTGACTGGGTTCCAAAGCTTATAACCCTTTAAACCATCCTTATACCCAATAAAGATGCACTTTTCATATTTACTATCCAACTTGGTTCATTTCTCCTTTCGAACATGTACATATGCATCACATCCAAATACCCTCAGATGTGAAAGATAGGGTTTCTTACCAGTCCATACTTCTTGTGGATTCTTATCCTCCAACGCTGATGAAGGTGACCTGTTGACCAGGCAACATGAAGTATTCACCACCTCTGCCCAAAATTACTATCCTAACCCGGCACCATTGAGCATGCTTCTTGCCCTTTCCATCAATGTCTCGTTCATTCTTTCTGTGACTCCATTTTGCTGAGGTGTATATGGAGTAATCTTCTATCATGCTATACCACACTTCTTATAGAATTCTTCAAATTCCTTGTTGTAGAATTCTCCACCATTATCTGTCCTCAGCAACTTTATCTTCTTCTCTATCTGATTTTCCACCAGAGCCTTAAATTCCTTAAACCTATCAAAGACTTCAGATTTCTTCTTAAGGAAATATATCCATGTATTCCTTGAGAAGTCATCTATAAATGATACTTAGTACACAGACTTACCCAGTGATGGAACTTTCACAGGTCCAAACACATCACTGTGCACAAGCTCTAATATTTGTTTCGTCCTCTTGCCACCAGAGGGGAAACTCACCCGATTCTGCTTCCCATATACACAATTTTCACAGAAATCAAAATCCAGAGAGCTATTACTCATACCTTCTACCATACCTTTACCATGAAGTATTCGAAGGCCCTTCTCTCCAATATGTCCAAACCTTTGATGCCACAGCATGGTCTTCTCTCCAGAGACCACTAGATTTTCTGCTCCATTTTCAGGAACCATAGAACTATTGCACCCGTCAACAACAGTGCTACCTTGCAGCTTGTACAATGTTCCAATCCGAACTCCTCGCATCAATACCAGTGCTCCTCGAACCATCTTGC
>APFE031222664.1:1617-45725 GCA_000404065.3 Pinus taeda
CTACCAACCAACCAACCCTTCACAATATCGCTTCGGGTGGTATTTATAGACAAAATATCGGAAATACATCATTACAAGTGACCTTGACAGGTCTGCTTAGAACTCTTCAAAAATCTAAATGCTGCTGGAATTAAATGCAAGTGAATCTTTTTGGCTGCGCTGGGGGCGGCTGAATCAGAACAGGTGATGAGGTGGCCGTTGGGGACCAGATGCGGTGCTGCTGGAGTGAATGTGCTTTGGGGCTGCAGTTCGGCTTTGGTGCGAATTGAATGTGAAATTATTATGATTTGAGAGCTTCAGGTAGTCTCGCTCTCCTTTTGTGAATCTGTTGGAAGATATTCAATTTTCCCTTGCTTTGGGCTGCTGCTCAAGATATTCTCTGATACACTTTGCCGCTACATTGATGGTTTCCGCCGTCGACTGATACTCTTTGACACGCTTGAAGGCTGCTGATTTGATCTGATACTCTTTGAACTCTGTGATTGATCTGTTGTTGTCTTCAAACCGGATCCTTTGGTATGATTGGGCGATTTTCGGGCTTTTTCAGCGCGCAGTGGGCTCAACAATCAGAAGGTTCCCTGAAGATTCCTCGAAATGGCCTATTTCCCGTAGCGATGCGCGAATAACGCTTCGCGCTATTCGCGCATCGGAAACTGCCTCTGTTTCTTGATCTGGAGCTCCGAAGTGCGACTTTTCTCCTTGCGCGAAGCTTTTTCGGCTTTTCAGGCTGCTGACGTAAGCATGGCGTCGGCTGTACGGCGGATGACGTCAGCTGTGGGTCCCTGGTATGACACGACGTGGTTAGGTACTGGACGGACTGTGGTGAAGAGACTCCGATGCGATATCGCGATATCGCGTCGGCGGGGAAGAGAGGGGGATCATTAGGTTGGGCATTTGGCGCTTGCGACTGCCGATATGCGATATCGCGATATCGCATCGGCGGAGACGGAAAGGTGAATGGTTTGGACACTCGGCGTTTCTGGTCGCCGATCGCCGATATCGCAATATCGCATCGGCGGGGGACAGATGGGCAATGTTTTGCATGAATGTGAGAGGGCGAAGTTGCGACGCGAAAACGACTTTGAGGAGAAAAGGTAAGTGAGTGGGTGTGAAGGGCTTTTGAGGTTTTCGGAAGGGGTCTGACTACCTCAGGGGAACTTTATACTTTGGAAGGAGTCCATAGTATTTGGGAGGTGGTTTGGGAGTCGGGGCTCTTGCTTAGTTTCTGATAAACTGAACAATTCCCGGGAATAGTTATGGTTATTTTTCAACCAGGGGGAGGGATATTATATAGGGGGAATTTTACTTAATATTAATACGGGGACGGGAAACATAGGGAGCTACATAATAATGTTAATGGTTAATATGGAGATGGTAAGAAAGCGCTAAGTTTTGGGAGAACTTAGGCTGCTATAGGGGGTAGGACCAGACTTTGGGAGAAGACATGGAACAACTTTGAGTAAAGCAGATCTTTACTCAACCGGAGTGTTGAAGATGATGAACTTAAGAGGTGTCAAGCAGATCTTGACCTCTTTTGGGGATGTTAGTTAATGGTTGGGGAAAACAGAGAAGGGGAGTTAGTTATACCTCATTTGAGTCTTTTGCTTACAAATCTTTGCTGATTATGTTCTGCATGATATGATACCTGAAAACTCGGAACAGGTCAGCAATTCAACAGCCTCAGAACTACCTACCCAGCCTACTTGCCTAGCATTTTTTCTTCTTTTGCTTGGGGTGCACTTAGACTTGCAAACCCATCATACATTTTTCTTTTGATTCTTTTCCTATCTACATACTACCCTTATTTCTTCCAGAGCCCAGATTAAACTGTTGGACTTTTCTGTTTCTCTACCTATCTAAGAATCTGCCAAGATTAAACTGTTTGGACAGATTTACAATCTCTATATTCTAAAATAGGAAATTTAAACCTAGGGAGACCAAGACTAAACTGTTTGGACCTCCCTTTAACTAAAGTAGCAATACCGGGATAACTTTACAAAATTTGAAGGCAATTGAATGAACTTGAAGTAGCCTTCTTCATTTGGAGACTGTTTGAGCAAATATGGAGCATTGCAGCAAGCAAAGTACGACATATTTGGCCTGTGAAAATGCCAATCATGAAAAATGAATACCTGCTGTAGCAGGAGCTAACAGGGACAACAGTATGGCAAGCATGGTGCAGCAAGAACATAGGACAATAGTGACAAGCATGGTGCAACAGGCACATAGGACAACAGTGACAAGCATGGTAAATGGGACAGCAAGGACATGGTGATTGGTGGAGCATGGTACATGGGACAACAAGGACATGGTTCTTGGTAGAGCATGGTACATGGGACAACAAGGACATGGTGCTTGGTGGAGCATGATACATGGGACAATAAGAAATCATGGTGCAACAATGAGATGTGACAACATTTTGATAAGGTACAACATGATGTGGAATGCTTCTGCATAATAATGGTCATTGTAATGAAGTGAAGTGTAGCATGTCGTGTGCATCACTTGCAAAGAACAATACAGTGATATTAAATGCTATAATGAGATGCAGCATGATGGGCACAATGAGGTATAGGATGAGGCAGCACTGTGAGTTCAGCAAGATGATAAGGTAGAGCAAGATGTTGCAGTACAAGAATGTGCAACATAAGGTGTAGTAGTATGATAATGAGGTCCAACACAGTGATGATGGATGTAGCATGGTGCAGCAGAGTGAGTTGCAACATGATGATGAGTTGCAACACTATGATGGGTGATGGAGTCACCTTGGAGAATCAGTTGAAGCAACATGTCTTCAACTGAGTGCAGCTACCTCATGTATCATCTTCTTAGAGATGATATATGCTCTTATTTAGATAAGTAATAGTGTTGAATTCTGTTGTAAATGTACTATCTCTCTCTCTTTGTGCTGAACTATTGAAGAACATATAAGAAGAATTGATCAAGGGTTTCCCAACATTAGGGTTTGTCCCTGGCTAGCGCCACATCTTGTGTCCTCTTATCTTGGCTTGTCTTTTGCTATTTGTGTTTATGTTCTATCTGCAATTTACTATTATGCTGATGTGATTGCTAATCTGGAAAAGATATTGAGCTAACTGTGAAAATTGAAATAAATTTCTCTAAGCATAGAACATACCTAAAATTAACATGGTATCATAGCTGAGGTGAAGACAAAGCCCAAGCAAGAGTGAGAGAGCAATCACCAAAGACAGTTGGGAAAGGACAAAAGGGATCAATGGATTCCTCATCCCTCTTAAAATTCACCAAGGGTGAAGATGAAGCAAAGAATATTATCCGAGTGGCGTAGCGAAAGAATCTAATGGCCTTCCTAAATATCACTTCAGTGGGAAGTCTAGATCTAAGGGTGGAAGGAAAGGTAGATACCTTGTTTGTAATAAGTTCGGCCATTATGCGAAGGACTGTTTAAATGGTAGGGACACATCACTTGATGATGATAACAATCATTCTAGGGACATCTTTAATTATCAGAGGAATGACAGGCAATTCAGGTCATCAAGGAAATGAACGACTCTTCAAAGAAAGCAAAGAACTCCAGGTATGAAGTATCAAATGTTGTTTTTGGTAAGATAAAGCAACATTATCTTATATTGTACCTCTCCTCCAAACTCTTTGGGAATCTGGCTTATTGATTGTAGTGCTTCAAGGAACTTCATTAGATAGAAGGGTGCACTCTCTAATTTGGTAGAGATGGAAACAACCATGGGATTATACTTGGAGTCAGTCCCACTTATCCCAGAAAGGGTGTAGGGAATGTTACCCCTCAATTGAATGAGGGTAAGTCGATTAATTTACAAGAATATCTTTTATGTACCTGATCGTAAGAAGAACCTGGTGTCCATTTCGGCAATGGAAGTCAAAGGTTTCAGGGTGGTATTCATCGATGGAAGTTACGTGTTTGAAAATAGAATTTTCAAAGATGCTTTAACTCATGGATTCAGGATTGGAAATTTGTATCAAGTTGAAGGAAGTCCATTGGGGACCATGTCAATTGACACATCTCATCTATAGCACTAGAGGTCTGCTGATTATGGGGCCCCACTCGATGTGAGTCAAATGGTGACAGGGATGCCTGAATTCAAGAAGAGCATGAAGGTACATGTCCGAGATGTACCGAAGGAAAAATCTTACAAGGGGACAATTCCCCTCATGTAGCAAGTCCACAGGTTTGGAACAACCCGAGGGGTTTAAGATTCATGATCAGGAATCTCATGTATGCAGGTGGAAGAAAGCCCTCTATGGCTTGAAGCAAAACACCTCGTGCTTGATATGAGAGGATTGATAGCTTTCTGATGAAGTTGAGATTCACTAGGAGTGAATCCGATCCAAACCTTTGCTTGAAGGTTGTGGATGATAGTCCTCTCATATTGGCACCTTCTAAGGGTGACCTCTTTCTGACAGGTGCAGACCCTCTCATTTGCAAAAGTAAGAGGGAGTTGGATTCCTAATGTGGAACGACGAATTGCAAGCTCGTGACTTCCTCGATGGAGCTTAAAATTCAGATGTTATGTGGTTGGGATGCAGGATCTGACTTGGGAAATGCCTCTTAGTTTCATAAACTCATTCTAACATTAATGTTCTTGGTGAACTCCCGTTTGGATATATGTTTTGCAATTGGCATGTTGAACTCATATATGGTTGAGCCTCATTGGATTGGTGCCAAGAATCTTCTGAGATATCTTCGGGGCATAATGGATTGAGATACACTACCAGAAATGTGAAGCTACATGATCATTCAAATGCTGACTAGGAAGAAAGTGTAGAGGATTTCAAGAGCACTTCTGAGTGTTGGTTCTCTTCGGGTTTTGGTTTGATATCCTGCATGAGCAGGGAGCAGAAGGCAGTTGCTTTGAGTACCGCTAAGACTAAATACATAGTTATGAGTATGCTCTCGTGTGAAGATGCCTGGTTGAGGAAGCTCTTCGGTGAGCTATTTGACACATGATGGATACCACCGTGATCTTCTATGACAAGCAGAGGGGGATTCGACTGTTGAGGAATCCCATGTGTTATGATCGTTCCAAGCATATAGACATTAGGTACCACTTTATTTGGGATATGGTACATCTATGAAAAAGAAGACTCCATCACATTACGACTGATGTGCAGGTTGTAGACATTTTCTCGAAGCCTAAAGGAAAGGTCACATTTGTGACTTTCTAGAATGACTTGGATTTGTTGAGAGACCCTCTTATGAGGATATTGCATGATGCATGCATTAAGCTCTGGGAGCTTTGGGGGCCTTGGGGTACTTCTTGGAGCAACAAACGACCCTAGGGAGACTCACCCTCCCCTAATGGTGCGTTGTGTACAAGGTGAATAGTTCAGCCTTCCCCTATGATATCCCGTGGTGACTTATGGACATGATGAGTGGTTCTTCTGTCGAGGCATCCTACCCATGCAGTCTGGGACTCATGGGAAGTACCTCTTATTTGGCCAATGAGTAGGGAAACAGGGTTAGGGACCATAGTAGGACTATCGATGGATGCATCGTTGTATCTACCATACTCCCTATGCTAGGATGACCTACATTGATCTAGGATTAATCAGAACTGACTTCGGGTCAGTAAGAGTGATATATATCACTCTCTCTTGGAACTGATCTGGGATCAGTATGAGTGATTTGAGACACTCTCTTTTGGAACTGATCATGGGATCAGCGAGTGGTATGACACACTCTCTTCATATGGGACTGACATTGGGTCAGTAGAAAATCAACTTTTAGAAATATTTAATGTGCTATGTAACTAGACATTTTTGTCAAAGATTTACCAATTTTCTAAAGAATATATTGATCTTAATATTTCTATAATATGCTATTAGTTCCTTCGTAAAAATGGACTAAGATATAGCATAAGCCTTTTTCATTTCACAAATCCATTTATGTCATACATTTTGGTATTGTTCTAAAAACATAGATCTATGCAATATTTACCTTTTGTAAGGATGCCACTTGCTGTAGATCAAAGTATTGCTCCATTTAGGATATCCATGTTATAATATTGTTACAATCAAACTTCCTCATATTGACCTTTGGAATGTAATAGTTCCTTGATGTTGACTTGAAGCTTTAATGATATAGATATTGGATTAAAAATTCATGATAATGGCTCTGCAATTTAATATTTTTGTTATCTAATTGTGATAAAATATTCCCACATGTGATTGAGTCTCAACACCATGCTCCTTCTTATGTTCATAATTTCCTTGGATTCTCATATCATTTCTTGAGATATCCTTTAATAGAATGTTTTATAATTCGTTTATGGAATTTGTATTTATTCTTTATTTTCATTCATTTTCTTTTCCATTTCATCCATGTCTCATAGCATATCTCTGAAAGTATAACGAACCAAGGTCTAAAATTTTAACTACATGTTCCCTGGGATATCTACTAAATATGCTCCAAATTTCACCATTTGAAGCATCCCTATTATATTATGTCTTGCGTCGTAAATATGTTATTCCTTTCACATTAAAAATGAAAAGAAACCAATAATATATTCTTATTTGAGGGGAAACCTCCTTTTACAATGAATATAATGTACAAAGACAAGATTTTATGATCCTAAAACTAAGTCTCCTTCATATATATATGACAAATGCCATACAATTATAAAAAATGGGACCATGGAAAGCTCTAACCTACATAACAATATAACAATGGAAATGTAATCACTCAATATCTTGGGATTAATAAATAGTTTTAGGGTCAACATGAGGTTTATATAGGGCTTAACATATCTTTTCTAGTCTCTTCTATAATTGCCACTTAAATATGTCATTCCTTCCACCTTAAAAATGATAAGAAACCAATAATTATAGTCTTATTTGAGGAGGCAACCTCCTTTTACGATGAATACAATGTACAAAGACAAGATTTTATGATCCTAAGACTAGCCTTCTTCACATACACATACACACACACATATGATAAATGATACAATTATAATAAAATGGGACCATGAAAAGTTATAATCTACATAACAATATAATAATGAAAATGTAATCACTCAATATCTAGGGGTTAATAATTTTTTTTAGGGTTAACATGATGTTTATATAGGGCTTAACATATCTTTTCTAGTCTCTTCTATATTACCGCTTCTAGTTCCAAGTCCTCTTTTTCAAATTCATTTAATGGCACATAACGCTGTCAAAATTTTCGTTTGTCAAGAAGGCATTTTCCCTCTTATCATGAACTTTGGATTATAAACAAATTTTTGAAGGTGGATAGTTTTCATATAAATTTGCAACAAAAAGTTAAATTTTCCTAATCTAACATATGTTTCCATCTCCATTCACATTATTTTAGAAAAAACATATTTGAAAAACCCTTAAGTCTATCTCCACACAAATGCAAATTTTAATATATAAAGCTATCTCTACACTTTAAAATCTATTTTGACTAATTTCCCTAATAAATTCCCAATTTCTTATTTTTCATCATTTCCCAAATTTATTTTCCTATTAACTTATTATTATATCAAAATTCCTAAAATACTAAATAAATCTTCTTTTTCTTCTTTCTTATTCTAGATTTCAAATTATTTAAAACATACCACTTGCCATCCTTTCTTATTTGCTTTTAAATTTAACTTTTTGAATTTTTTAATAATCAAATTTTCCTTCCTGTTATAATTTTTTTATATTTTTAATTTATCTTTAATTAATAAACATAACCATAAAACAATTTTACTTTTACATTTACTACTCTTGGAATACATTTTTCATATTAATATTCCAAAACTATTTGTTTAAGAGTTGGAGATTTCATTACTTAAAATAATTTAAGTATAACCAAAACATATAAGTGTCACTGTTCTCATTTTTGAATAAAATGGATAAGTACTACAAAGTGAAAAAACGACTCTAAAAGACTTCGTTTATAATTCAATAATATAAATATTAAATTTTAAATTTTAATTTAAAAATAAAAGTTAATTCTATATATTTTCATATTTCAACATCATTTTTTCTATTAATTATTATAATTAAAAATAAAATTTAAAATTTAAAATGTTTATTAATTATCCGAGCATTTATTAAGTCTTTCTATAATGGACATTTCTAAAATAAACTCTAACGTGTATCAATTTTAATATTATTTTTTAAATTTGAATATAGAAGAAAGAAAGAAGAAAGAAATTATTTTAGCGTTCACGAGGCTAAAGATAGCCTATGGGATAGATTGCTTCTTCATCTGCTTGATGTAATCGACTCCTTTTCTGTGAAGCTTCAAAATAAATGCTCCCAGCTTCTCGACAAACCCCTCACTAAATAGATTATCCCAAGAGCTAGCTGCTAGCATATCTGCATAATTTCCCTTGTTGTCTTTGAAGGCTTCACATTCTAAAATGAAATGTTTTTCTGTTTCCACTTTTCCAGAAGAACAAAAAATGCATACTCTTTCCTCTCACACTTCTTTTGGCCCTTTCTAACGCCCTATTTCACAACGGAGTTGATGAGAATTAGTCCTTAACTGAGCAATAAGAATTTTGACTCTCCAAGAGATATTGGCCTTTATGTATGCTTTTGGTTGATGAGTATGAGTGGGATTAAACACTTCAATATAGTAATTTTTATTTCTTCCTAGCTCCTTGTCCCAAGTACGCTTGTGGAACTTTCCCATAACAAAAGCTTTTATATCTTTGTTGTTTATGGGACACACGTTCAAGAAAATACCCCATTTACTAAACCATCTGTTATTTTGCTGCATCCAAGTATTTTTTCTCTTGCACAATTTGTCATTAAAGACAACCTTAGGTCATCTACCCTCTTCCATTTGCTCATTTTTTTTAAATACCTTATGACTCGCACCATAGCAATTTCTTCAATAGGAGCAGTCCTTGTTTCACTTAACAATATAGCATAAGGAACAACACGTTTAATCTTGAATTTCTTTTTAATCAAATGCTTCTAAATTTTCTCAATTTGTCTCCACTGCATGTCGGCGGTACTTCTGGTCCATATTTCACAACCATAGAGGATCACCAGAATCACTAGAAGCCCAAAAAGAGTTTGAGTGGTTTTCCAGTCCCATAACTCTGCCTCTCTACACCTATTTTGAAAAGCATAAAATGCTTTCCAACCCCCCAAAGTTATTTTCTTTCTACAACCATTCCAGCTTAGATTTTTGTTGAAGTCAATTCCGAGATATTTGTAATCCGTAACTTCTTCCAGAATGTTGCCTTCAAAGTAGAACTTATGTTGGTTATGTTTTCTTTTCTTAGAGAAAACCATTACTTTCGTTTCGCTGATATTGACTTGCATTCCCACACTTCTACAAAAATGCTTAAGGGATAGTAAGTGCTCTTGCAAACCTAGAGCCGATTTAGCAAGCAGAATAAGGTCATTTGCATACGAAAGAAGCCTTATAACAAGCTTGCCCAAATATATACCATCACCCTCTTGCGAATTTAACCACTCCTCAAGCTTGTCAATATATAAACCAAAAAGGGTAGGAGATAGTGGGCAACCTTGCTTGACCCCGATATCACTTCTGAAACTTTTAGAAATGCCTATTGAAGTTCTAATTTTAACTTTCAACTCTTCATACAGCCTATGCACAACTGCTCTCAAATGTTTAGGAACCCCAAGTTCCTCCATTCCGTGCCAAAGCTTATCCCTAGGAACCTAGTCAAACACTTTTCTCAAATCAACAAAGCAACAAAAGACTTCTTCCTTTTTCTCCCAAACTTTTTCAATGATGTGCCTTAAAGTTATATAATGATCAATTGTGGAATGTTTAGGTCTAAAACCTGCTTTCCCTTTAGCACGCTTATCTCTTTCTTCTTCCCACTTGCTAATTTTGTTTTCTAACATGCTTCCAAATAGCTTTGCAAACAAAGGATTTATCATGATGGTCCTATAATTGGAGGGATTATTGATGTCACCGCTCTTGAAAAGAGGTATTGCCATACTAGTTGTCCAATCTGTGGGGAGCCCCTGTTGTATGATGTTGTTCAAAATTGTTGTAATGTGAGGTGCAAGAAATTTTGAGCCCCACTTTAGATATTCTACTTGGAGTTCAGCTAAGTCTTTTGCTTTTCCAACAACCAACTTCTTGATACCCATCTCTACCTCTTGCACCGTGAAGAGTTTAGTATCAGTGTTGACCAAGGGGGGGGGGGGGGTCACCCTTGGGATCTTGCTCATAGAGTTGTCTTGCATAGTCAAACCATTTAGAAGCTGTAAGACTATTTCCAGTTTGTATCTTTTTTAGTTGGATCTCCTTCCAAAATAATTTGGGATTATTTTTCCCAAGGAAGATTAGTTCTTCCCTCCTTGAAACCATAAAATCGGTCTTTTTCTTACTTAATAACTGCTTGTAAGCTTTGAGCTATATGTTATATCCTTATTTGAATCTTTCCACATTCTCCTTGCCTTTTTGCATTCCTTGTCAAACCAAGCATTAACCGGAAAGCAATTTGTTTCAGACTTATTAATTTTTGCTCTTTTGCACTTTGCAAGTGCACATTGAATTAAATGTGTTAATTCATGACTATGAAGTTGTGAATTGTGATTTTCTCCTTCTCGAAGAGCCTCTCTAGTGTCATTTTGAAGGTATTACAATTTTCTGCGGTCAAAATAATTCTTCCTTGTGGGAGGTTTTGCTGGACATGCTGAATTTTTGACTCTAATTGTTTCTTTCAATTCCAAGAGAAACATAAATAAATTGGCTTGTGATCTGATTTTAAGTCCCACAGCTGATCTCCAATCAATACTTCCTCCATTTTCTCACACAAACCATGCGAGCAAATTACATAATCTACTACACTTGCTCCATTGTAAGTCTTGCAAGTGAAATTACTAGAATTTGCCCATCTAGTCAAGCCATTGAAAATGACTAAATCAAAGGCCCCACATAGAGTAAGCAATTGTTCACAAAACATATTTCAGCCCTTGTCCTTTGAAATTCTTTCCCACTGATGATTACTCTCTTCTGTAAGTCAAATAGGGTTGAAATAATCTTTACAACAAAGAATTCTAGCGTGCTCACTTGCAGTCCTAACATTGAAATCACCCACTATAAGGACTTCACCTAGCTGCGAATAAGTTGCAATATATGCTTTTAAGGCTACAAATGGATCTTTGTGGTCAAGCTCTCTACCTTTGTATATTTTTGAAACTTGCAGCACAAAATAGTATGCTACAATTTTGATGTGGTTTCCATTTTCTGATATTTTAAACCAAATGAATTTCTTATTTGAGTCTTCTTTTTATAACTGAGTGAGATGACCTTCTTTCTCCCTTACTAAAACCATGATACCCTCGTGCCCTTTGCCATTCCATGCTACCTTGTTCCACACTGCCATCTTCCAATATCCTTCAAACAAAGGTGTCTTGCACCCTTTATGCTCATGTGTTTCTATGAGGCACATTGTGTCTCTATCTTCTGCAACAGGCCCTAACCCAGGTCCTCGTCTCCATGGGCAACCTTTGCAGTTCCAACAAACTAATCTTAGGAAACAAAATTATACAAAATTGCTAAAACAATTAATACAAAATTCAATTTCGATAAACCTATCATAACCGTTATTATTTAAAAAAAAAAAATAACAATGAAACCCATTACCAGTCTAGGATGTTTGTAATAGATACATGAGAGACAAATATATGACATTGACTAACCTTTGGAAAATCATAATAACTTTTGATAGGATACAACCATAAAGTTGCAAGACATATTTCAACATCTACAAAAACATATTACATGTCATTCAAGTGGAGATTTACTTATAATGATATATTCAATTACACAAATGAGAAATATAAAAAATAAGGAAAAACCTTGAAAAGTCCCAAAAGGCCAAATGAGATAAGCCTATTCCCTTGGCTTATTTAACTAGCCATCTTGGCTCTATGACCGAGCCATAGAAGCGGATAAGAACCTTTTTCCACCTCTTTCTAGAAGAAAAACTAGAGACCTCTAAGAAATAAGAATCCTTAGAAAATGAGGAACCCCAATCCCATATCCTTCCCATCCATAAACCTTTGCCTCATCATATGTCTCGACCCCCAGCTCCTGACCTATATGGCAAAGGAAAAATACCATAAGTTCAAAGCTTTTCTGATGAATGGTACTCTGAGTGGAATATTGATAACACGAGTATAGGGCAAATTAGACAGATGATAGATCAAATGTACACATCCTACAAAATTATGTGCATGAAAGGGAAATCTAAAGTTGAGGCCTATAAAGCCATTATTCAGTGTTTCACTGGTATCTTGGTTAGGTGGTGGAAGTATGAATCATCACCAGCTATGGTAGACAAAATGTCACAATAAGTATTGAAAGATTAAATAGGTGATATTTTTTATCACACTAATGGTTCCACCCCCCAAAGTAATATGCTTGGTGCTCTAACATGTATGATTTTAAAACATTGGTGTGGAAACAAGACTGAAATTGCTGATAAACATTCTACAATCTTAATGAATATCAAATGCAAGAAAATGTCTCAGTATGCAGATTTCCATAGAGAATGGGTGCAAAGAATCTATGAAGTCAAAGATAGAAAAAACTTGGTTTCGAAATAGGTATACCTTGCTGCACTCCCTAGTAAGTTTGTTGAACATCTCAAAATTCAAGAAGTCTTCTGGTTGCCTTATGAATCTTATACTTGGGGAGAAATATATGCAATAATTACAAAAGCATTGGTAGGACTATGCACTAACATGAAAGTTAATAAATCTATCCAAAAGATTTCTAAATTACTTGATAGTAGATCAATCTGTCAAAACTATGGCCTTTATATGGATCATCCAATTGTCAGAAGAAGGAAGGCCAAAAAGGTAACTAAAAATTTGTCTGTAGAAAAGCAAAAGCTTCACAAAAGTTCCTATAAGAAGTATAACAAGTCAACCCCAAGAAAATTCCGAAGAATCCCAAGGTGTCATTATTTCTCCCCTAAAGATATTCACCTACAAACTAATAAAATCCAAAAGTGGGAGAAAATTGTCTGTTGGATGTGTGGCTGAAAGGACCACCGGGAAAGCAGGTGTCCAAAAGGAGAGGATTCCAAGCAAAATAAGGGAAAGAAGTCTCAAGAATTGGCACAAAACTCTTGCAAGAAAGAGCCCAAAAGGCCCAAAAAACATAATCTATCTTGAACTGGAAATGCAACAAGTGTCAGTGACCCCATCACAACACAAACCAATGCCCACATGCTCCCTTTCCAGTCAAAGAATAAGTCCATCTCCGAACAAAAGGGCATTGTGATGATAGTACTGAAACCTCTAGTTTTAGCTTAGAATCTTCAACAAATATAGAAAATGATGTATTACTTATTGAATGTGATTGCAAAGATTCTGAATTTTGTGAATGTAAATATGAAGATGGCACAAATTATTCAGATTTAGATAACTCAAAAAATGGGAAGGAAGCAGAGCCACCCCAAAAATTAAAGATTTATATGGCTCACACAACAGATGATGAAGATGAAAATCTCCTTGAAGGTATCAAAGCTATGCTTGTAGGAGAAATGCAAGAGAATATGATGGACACATTTTTGAAAATAATGCTGAAATCTTAGCTAGGCACTTCCACTAGCCCCGGTAACTCGGACAACAAAAAACCTTTATTCGTAGATGCCTATTTTAAAAGGGATACCAATTATTTCATACGATAAAATAGGGAAAAAAATCCTAGAACACTTACCTTAAGTGATCTACGAAATGAAATAAATCTTCTTAAAAAAGAGATTGCTGAGTTAAAAAAGAAGATTATAGAGATTGAGGAAAGGAAGAAGCTTGTTGAAGTTCTAGCTATTGAAGATCCTGAAACAAAAGCTCATTTTCTAGTTATAAATCCCAATGTTGAGATTTATAAAGAAAATTATTTAAGTGGACTGAGATCCATGAGAATTCTTTCCATCCAGCATCAACAATTCCATGTCATAATAAACCTTGCCATACAAGGACAATTTTTTTTGCTTAAGACATTGATAGATAGTGGATCTGATATCAATGTTCTAGACAAGAAATAAATACCTACTAGATATTGGCACAAATCACACTCAAATAGATAAATTACAGGGATTGGAGATCATAAGCTAAATCTTCAATATGAAACCCCAAGAGCAACATTATGTTTTAAAGATTATTGCATGAAAATGAAATTTGCAATCTCCAACATCCCCGTTGATTGCATACCAAGAACACAATTTCTAAAAGTAATAGAGCCTCATGGATCCACCTGATTAAAAAATGGAAAAGTAGGATATTTTATAACTATTCCTACAAAATAATATGACCCCCTCAAAGTCAATGTTCCATTTGTTTCATCCCCTAGGGTCTCTACAATGGTTCAGATTATGGAAGATCTGATGAAGACATAAAACAAGCTACAAGATGTCAAGAATGAGAGGGATAACCTATGGATTGAAGAAAGGTTGGCACAATAGACCATTAAGGAAAAAATTCAAATACTTCAACAACAGTTTGAAGCAGAAGCATGTGCAGAGGCACCAAATGATTTATGGCACCAAAAGCAATATTATGCTGAATTGCCTTGTAAAGATGAATACATTGGAAAACCTTGTAAAAGATGAGAAATACCAATGCCATGAAGAATATAAGAAATTGTGTTAGAAGTAGATCCAAAATATTCTAATTAATAAACTCATTAGAGAATCTGACAACCCTTGCAATTACTATGGGTTTTATGTCAACAACACTCAGAAAAAATTCGTGGAGTACCCTGTCTAGTTGTAAACTATAAATCCATCAACATTGTTTTAGCTGATGATACATACCCAATTCCTCACAAGACATGTATGATATCTAGAATAACAAGTGCTCAAGTTTTCTCTAAATTTGATATGAAGTCTGTATTGTGGCATTTGTCTAGTAAGGATGAGGATAGGTTGAAAACTACTTTCAATGTACCAATTGGGCATTGTGAATGGAACGTCATGCCATTTGGTCTAAAAATTGCCCCCTCCAAGTTCCAAAGAATAATGGATCAAGTATTCAAACCTTATTTTAAATGGTTGTTAGTTTATATTGATGATGTATTGGTTTTCTATAAAACCGTCGAAGATCATATCAAGCATGTTCAAAAGTTTTTTCAATTGGTCAAAGAAACATGATTAGTCCTCAGTAAAAAGAAGTTTGAGCTGTTTAAGAATGACATCAAGTTTTTGGGTCATACTATATCCAATGGAAATATTACTCTCCAACAACATGCTGTGGTATTTGCAGAGAAATTCCCCAACAAAATTAAAGATAAAACACAACTGCAAATATTTCTTGGCTACCTGAATTATGTCTGTAATTTCTATAAGAATTTTGTAGAGGATCACTGAATCTTGAATGATAGACTGGAGAAGGATCCTCTTCCATGAACATATGAGCACACACAAGTGGTAAGGAAAATTAAAGAAAATGTCAGACATGTACCCATTCTTTATGTTATAGATGAATCCTTGCCTAAGATTATAGAATCTGACACTAGTGAGCTCAGATGGGGAGGATTACTCAAACAAAAGAAAGGGAATAAATAAAAAATCATTCAATTTTCCTCTGGAACATGGTTTGATACAAAAAATAATTATTCCACTTTTGAGAAAGAAGTTAAAGCTTCTTGGAATGCAGTGGAAAAATTTGAAATTCATCTGATAAATAAGATATTTGTGTTAAGGATTGATGCTTCTGCCATGAAAAAAGTTCTCAACAAAAAAATTAAAAAGTCAAGAGAGGCAAAGTTTGCTTGATGGAAAGCTTTGTTTTCCAATTTTGATTTTGACATTCAACATATAAAGGGCAATGAAAACTGCATCTAGACTTATTGAGTAGAGAAAATTTATAGGAATAAGTTCACTGTATGTAATAGTGACAAAATGTAGGGAGAATGATGAAATTTGTAGAGAAGTTCAGGAAACAAAATCATGGGACCAATATTGCAATGAATGGGAATCTACATGGCAACTTCGCCATACTTAAGTTTTGGATACAAACTTGTAGTATCATAATGATATTCAACATCTAGTTCCAGAATGGAGACACAATCCACAACCAGGAAGATGGAAACCCCTAATGGTCTATCAAAATGCATGCCACCATGAAAATTTAGCGGAAGATGCCTTCACCAACCACTTCTTGGTTATTAATGAAGCATGAAGACATGAAAATATTAGAGAAAATATTTACCACAAATATTTTACTCTAAACAGGCCAAGAGATCCTGAATGGCCAAGGCATTGGCCTTAAAGGAATCCACATATCATTTTTCCTAGATATGTTTATGATTTTAAAGGCTATGCCAAGTTGTGGTAGAACTTCATGTGTCACAACGATTAACATAAAGAATATTAATTTTATTAAACTTTGGAGCCGTATATGCAAACCAAATGGGACATAAACTAGAATGGCTAAAACAATGGTGGAGTCACTTCAGAATAAATAGAAGTACCTTGGATCCTCTCAATATACAAAGGAACTATATCATAGGAAGATTCTAGGAGTACAAAGATACAAAGATCTGCACTCATGAGCACATATTAGAAAGCTATATTGCATGACATCACCAATGTCTTGTTAGGATTAAAGTGAGGTACCAAGTCATTCTTAGTCATCCTATGATTGTAAGGAGAATATATACTAAATCCTGGGAAACTGGACCTCGTTATCTTGGGTTAACAATGTTTGATGATTAACATACCACTTTTTTTGTGGGTTTTGGACACTCAAAGTATCCACTTTGTAAAATAAGATCTTATTCTCGTGGACTTCCCAAAAAAAACATCGACAATGTACCATACACAGTTTTTCTCGTGGGCTTTAATATGAAAAGAATCCACTGTGTAAATTTTGGTGTAATATTTTTCAGACAAATATCTGATACTTAGAGGACTTCTTCGACTTTTAGTGTGGATTAACCCACATCTCAGAAATTATACAGAAAACATGATATGTAATATCTCCTTTAAGGATGATTCTCACGTACCATGTCAGTATGTGAAAGCCCAAGGAGATGCCTCATGCTCCCTCAAGGATCTATAAATAAAGGAGAAGGAGCCTCTTCTCCCCATTTGGAGTTAGAGTTAGTTTTGAGTTTACTCTTGCCTTGCAACAACGCCTTGTGCGATCATGTATGCATCTTGAGTAGATTCAAGACCAATAGTAGTTCATATCTTTGGGTCTCAGAGAGTCTAAAGTATGAAAAGCCTACACATCAAAGCATAAGAGTCTGGTGTGAACCTCAAGTGGTCAGACTTTGTTAGAATTTGGTCTATCTGTACATGCTATGTAACCAATTCATGCTATAAATAAAGAGAAGAGTATTTGCAGAATTCCATGTTATCAAACCCTTGCATGTTCTTGCATCTTATCTGAATGAATGCTTTCTTTGAAGTTTGTTGGATGTTCGTTTAGGATTCTGGAGTGCCATCAGAGCTCGTTAAGGCATGGGGTCGTGTATTAAGCATTTTGTGCATTAAATCTACTTGAAGGTTTGTGTACAAGTTCGTGTAAGAGAAAGTACGTTCATTCACAAGCATCATTTGATTTCGATTGCAAGCTTCATCCTCCTTCAGAGGAATCCCCCGCGGAAAATTGAAAATGAGGATGGATTATAGATAATAATTGAAAGAAATATATAAATGACAATGGATAAAGAAATATAGAAATAAGAGTGGATAAGATATTGTTCCTAATTTTTTTCCTAATTTTTTTTTTTGTTAGCTTGGCAGGACTACATCTTCATCATGTCCAACATATCACCCCGATTGGGGAGGGGAATTGAAATGGTGACTTAACATCAAGGATTGCCTTAACAGAACACCCGATCATCGCCTATCCAAGGCCCCGTGGATTTTTCCAATTTTTTTATTATTATTATTATTATTAAAATATGATTATAATTTTTTATTAAAATTTAATTTTAGATTATTAATTTTTATTAAATTGTAATTTTCAATTACTCAATTTTTTATTTTAAAAGAATTAATAAATTAAATATCATTTATTTTTTTATTATTTAATTTTGTATTTTTTAAAAATTAATTTTACAGTTTTGTAAATCTAAAATTAGTTTTACTAATTTTTTTAATAAAAAATATGAATTTCCCTGCTTATTTGAAAGGAATATATTTTTTAAAACATTAAAAATAAACTAAAACATATTAAATCAAACATAAATTAAAAAGTTCATAAAAATTAAACCGAACTTGTGAGTTTAAAATTTCAAAAAAGCGCTATATACTTAAGGCAAGCTTATTAGATCAGAGGCCATTACACCTTGCCATCCATTCTCCATCCATTCTATAATGTATTATTATTTTGAAAATAACAATTACCAGATGTTGTACCCTAGATGGAGTGACTATTGAGTGGGGTGGGCGCCGAGGGTCATAGTAGCATGCCCATAGGGAGATTAATGCAACATGTACGAGAGTATTATTGCCCACCCGCTCTGATGGTAGGGAAACACCATTTTTTGGGGATATGGATCGAGGGGGCTCGTGTGAAGAGCAGGAAAAAAAGGTTAAAAACCATGCAGGCTCATCTATAAATATATGCAGAGAAGAAGGTTATAAAGGATGGTAATCATATCCTGATGGAACAATGGAATGGTAGAGTGAATTGGTGCAAGGGCTATTCGAAGGAGGTGTAGAAGTTTGTATGGGTGAACAAAGCCCTTGAGTTTGAGGTCCAACTATCTCTATGAGGCATTATCAATTAGGTCTGAATTCAGGGTGCCTAGTGTATATGTGAAAAGGTAACGTTGCTTGCCATTCCTGTTTTGATATTTTTTCATTAACTCTGTTCAATGGTGGAAGTCTTGGCTAGGGATTGGGTTTGACCTATTGTTAGAAGTAAACACATCTTGTTCTCTAGTTAGCCCATTTGGTTTTTTCCTTTCCTATCCTTGGGGATTTAGGGAAGCAAGGCTAAGCTATGTTCATGATCAATGGGATTATTTTCATAGAGAATGTAATCAAAATGCGTGGTTGTCTCTGTTAATGGTAAGCGTTGATTGTCTTTGGATGATTTTCTCTCTTTTTCATTGAGGAGAGTTTGGTTTCAATCCTAGGATTTTAATTACTGTACTGGAGGCATTAGTTATCATAAGAGTTTGGATTTGATTCCTTTTTGCCAGCTTAGAAGTGCTATTGAGGTGGCTAGATGGTTGAAGTGAGGTGCATGTTCATCCATTGACTAGCAGAGGGTGCGACTTTGGGTGTAAAAGGAACCTACTTTTTTTGGGTCATTCTTTGTCTCATGGTTTCCAAATCTAGGTTAGTTCTATTTTAAGTTCAAGAATTTAGTGCTTGGCTAAGAACCGACCTTTACAGTTAGGATAAGAAGACACTTTGAAATGTGACAACGGGAGGTCTTTAATACTGTTGTGAGTAAGGTATATATCTGTTGCAATTTTTGTCTACATATTATTTTATCTGGTGAATTATTAACCCTAATAAATAGAAGTTTAGAGTTGGTTATATGCATGGGAGGATGGTGGTATTCCCCTTACTATGGCAATTGGATGTTTCATTCATAGAGGTGGTTAGGCCCTAGGATGGCTACCGTGTGGAGTATATGTCTTTCATTTCTATTATTTGTTGGCTTGGGGCCTATATTTATTTAGCTACACAACCTGAGCCATGGGATCAAAGTGAATTTCTCGTGATTGAGCTAGTCATGCCATGCCAGTGGCCCAGAGTGAGGTAGGTTGCTGCATTTTACTAGAAGCAGGATCAAAGGGGGCACACTTGTACGTACCATCAAATTGAGGATTTTGCATCACAATACCAAAATCTCACCCTTGGTCATATTCAGGAAGATATTTCTCAAGTTGAGGGGGAAGTCTCCATTCAACGTAACTACTTTTATGATACTAATGTTCATACATAGTGGGTAGACTGGATCCCAGACACTGGGCATATGTAGGGGATATTTAATCAATATATGTAGACGATGGATTTATATTGGCATAAGAAATTTCTATTGGGGAAGATAATTTTGGACAGACATGAGTCACCTAGATATATTCTACATTCCCTTGAGCACCCACAAAATCATATGAGCGGATGGAGAGAACTGAGAAGCATCTTGGAATCTCATTGGATTCAAGTGGTGATAACAGGATAATATAGCGCCCATCCTCATGGAAGGCTTGGATTTTGAGCCATAAAATTGTCTGTCTTGATCATGGGCTATGTTATCTTATTTCCAAATTTATTGGTTCTAGCTTATTTTGAACAACATGTTTGTTATAGTTTGACTTAGATCAATTATTTTACTTTTCAGTTATCCCTCTCCCCGAGAAGAGTTTATTTTTGGGTATGGTTCGGTCTCCCTAGTGAGAGAACAATTGAAATTTTGTACCTCATGATGTAATCCCGTGTTTCTAAAGTAATAGAATTCACTCTACAAAAATAACAATTACTAAATGTTGTAATGAACAACTATAAGAGGGGCCATATTTCAAATATTAAGTAGTAACTAGTTAAATCTTCATCACTATTGTTAGGATTAATGACTAAATTTGTAATATGGTTTGGTTTTGTTGGAGGTTTTTAATATATTCTCTCAATATCTCTCCCCAATATTAAAATTAGTTGGATCTCAATCTAACTATATAAACGTATTATATTTGAGATTGGATATATAAAAAATAGTTTTGTTTGTGCCAACAAATTTTACATGCTGGTATCAGAGTTGGTTCAACCCCGACTCTTCAAAAGTGGGGTCAAGATCATGCAATCTTAGCAATGTTAATCCTCTGTACATATATTAACATAGAGAACATGAGAGTAAATAGTTTAGTTTCCTGTGCGAATTATTTCTACTGTGTGCTTGTGCATGTGTGAGTTAAGGAGCCTCTTGAATACAATTGGATAAGGATAATAACTGAGACAATACTTATTCATAAGTTGTTGTTAGATATGATCATAATTTGAAGACGAAAAGTGACTTAGATCTCTTGATATACTCGCTGCTTATTTATGAATTTCTGGGAATAAGTTACATATTAATAGGATCGATCAACAAAGCTTTGGGGCTTTGAATTGAAGGTTGTTTCATGGAAAAATAAGGAGTTTTCACCAATCATTAGCTTCCACTACTAATGTATGTCTGCATTGGCTATTGTAGAAATCTAATCAGGTTCCACAACTTGGGAAAAATCTCATCTTGTTTGAGTGTTTACTATCGAATTTGATGGAGTGCACAATCATAATATGAAATTCCAGCTGATCAATCTGTGGAATGACCAATCTAAAAACTTCAAAATGTTTTTAGCTTTAACTGTAATTGTATTTTTCACATTTTAAACACGTGACCCCTCTAGAATTCTAGAATCTTGTGATGTATATCATTGGTGACTGTGTGGAAAAAAGAAAGTCTAACTTCTCATATCCTTGGCATTGCCTCACAATTCTTAGTGTCCGCGCTTGAGTTTTGAAATCATTCATCACATTTATTATTTCCTCTAATCAAGATGATTTTCACTGTATTAGTTACTTCAATAATAATTTCCCAAAGGTTAAATCATCATCACTGCTTTGAAAGAACTTGAGAATTTGAGCAAAGGCACTTTGGATGGAAGCTTCTAGAGGAATTCATGATTGATATCACACCATGTGAATTTAATGTATTTTTGTTCATTACAATGGGCTTTTAAAAATTCAATATTACAATACGATATTGGTTTTTCTCCACAACATTAGAATTTTAACTCCAAATCCTTTCATGGCATGAAAGATATAAGAGGGATACATGATACATCTATCTCAAACATCTTATTATATTCTAGAATATAGCTATTGGTTTTGTATGTTATATTGTTTGTAAAATTATATGACAAAGAACTAATCAATAGAGTAACAAAATTTAAATTGGTGGTTGTTGATGCTTTGGGGCCAAAAGAACACATCAATAGTTTGGTTATGTCTACAATTTGTATAACTTGGTTGTTCCTATTGTACTTTGGTGCTTCAAGAAAAATAATTCTAGTTATCTTTGTGTGTTTGTAAGCTTGTGTACGTAAAAAAGGTCAAGTTGTATGATTGACTCTGAATGCAATTAGTACCTAAACCACTTACCTATATAATTGTCAAAATTGTAGTTCACTACATTTTGACAGATAAAAGTAAGTCAATATAATGGTTCAATATCTTGACTATTTTTCGAGGTATCTCAAGAATCATCGATCCTACAAATACATCAATGATGGTTAGAATAAATTGTATCTTAAATGGATCAAATGGTATGTCGAAGTCGGTGGTTGAGAAAGCGTGTAGTCTTTGAGATCACAAAGTGGACATAAATGCTAATGAAGGCTAGACCAAACAATATAAATGTGAAATATGTGACATGAGTGTAGTTCCTTGCAATGTAAACATTAAAGGAGGTTGTTAGGATTAATGATTACATTAATAATTTGGTTTGGGTTTGTTGGAAGTCGTTGAGATATTCTCTCAACCTCTCTATCCATGATTAAAATTAGTTATATCTCACTCTAACTATATAAATGTATTATATTTAAAATTGAATAGACATAAAATAATTTTGCATTTGCAAATACATTTTTCATGTTACATTGCAAAACACATGTAAAAGGGAGATCATCACTCGAATATGCACCAATTTCCCTTGAACATGTCTCTTGCAAAGAAGTTGCTAAATTCTCACAGATAATTGAACATTACCATTATAACTCTACATGTTTATAATATCTTTGTAGTTTTTTCCACTTCATCTTCAATCCTCCATAAATTTGATATTAGTTATAAGAGTTTTTCCTATGTGGAACTATTGTCTAAAGGGGATGAGGTAAGATTATCAAAGTGTGATCTTCTCCTTTGATTTAGGTTCCTTGGAAGAGTCTTGAGTAAGATAATATGGTGAGCTCAAACAACAAATCAATATATAAGAACTAACAATAATTCCAAACAAACAATATTAAAAGCACTAACCAAGATTCCCATGGTATTAATTAGTTGTCCACTTTACATGGGTGTCGTCTTATGTCATATGCTGGAAAACCTTGAAAAACATGTAATAGATGGAATACCGCATCTAAATCCTTTGGCCATGTATCTTTTTTTTGCAAAGGATTTTCTTGGTTCATGGCTTGCCTCAACCATGTATCTAGTTTCTGCAATGAAGTGTCCAATTTTAAGGATCGTGACAGAGATCTGTCATAACTTTTTTCATGGTCATATTGTTGGTATTAAGATACATTAAACATACATAAAGGAAGAATATAAGGAGAAAAAACTGAATGGAAAATTGAATCAAATACACAACAAGAACACACAAAAGTTACGTGGTAAAACCTTAACAGTGTGTCAAGGAAACCTTTGTGGGGCAAGGGATTGGAAATCTTATTAATCTATGATGATTATCCATGATACAAGCCTCTTGGGAAATCACCAATTAATATGGGCTACTCCGTTACATAACTCCTTTTTGTTACAAATCTCATTATCAAACTAACTGATAGTAAAAATAATATTTACCCACAATTACATCATTTACATTACACGGTTGTCACTTTTCAACAATCTCCACCTTGAAAAAACTTTTCCTAATCCCTTGTCCATGCCTATTCATCATCTCTTCTGCAAGCCAAGAGAAGCCAAACACCATCACCACTTCTCTACTGTAACTGGCTTCGTGAATATGTCTGCTTGATTCTCCTATGTATGGACCTTCTTGAGAGCTACTTTAATGCCATCGATCACATATCTCACAAAATGATACCTTACATCAGTGTGCTTGGTCTTGTTGTGATAAGATGGATTTGTATCCAAATGAGTAGCACTCTGACTATCATAGAACACATTCGCTTTCTCTCGCATCCTTCCAATCTCATCAAGTAGACCTTTTAACTAGATTGCTTCTTTACTGGCATCTGAAGCAACTATATACTCTGCTTCGATAGTGGACAAAGCAACTATTTCTTGAAGCTTTGACATCCAGCTAATTGCTCCACCATCAAGAGTAAAGACATTACTTGTAGTAAATCTCCTATTTTCCAAATCACCTACATAATCATCATCGACATATCTGCATACTAATCCTTCACTACTGTAAAAGATGCTGCAATGGTCACTTGTGCCTCTCAAATACTGAAGCACCCATTTCACTGCTTGCCAATGTTCTTCTCTTGGATTTTCCATGAACCTGCTAACAACTCCAACTGCATGTGAAATGTTAGGCCTTGTAGATACCACCACATACATTAATTTTCCTACCGCATTTTCATATGGTACATGAGACATATACTTCTTTTCTTCAACATTTCTAGGACTCAAAATCAAAGAAAGCTTAAAATGGGAAGTTAATGGAACATTAACAAGTTTCACATTGTTCATATAGAACTTTTCAAGTAGTTTTTCCACATGCTTCTACTGTGATAACCAAAGATTTCCATTTGTCCTGTCTCTGTGTATCTCCATGCCCAAGATATCATTTGCTGCTCCAATATCCTTCATATCAAACGTCCTAGAGAGATGAGCCTTTAACCTATTGATCTCTTCCATGCTTTTGCTGGAAATAAGTATATCGTTAACATACAAGAACAAGATAATGAATATGCCATTGAAACTCTTAAAGTATACACAATGATCATACTCACTTCTTGTAAAGTTCCAACTCACCATGAAGGAGTCAAAATTCTTGTACCACTCCCTGGGAGATTGCTTCAGGACATACAATGATTTCCTAAGCTTGCAAACTAATCTTTTGTTGTGACTTTGTACAAAACCTTTTGGTTATTCCATATAAATATCTTCATTCAAATCACCATGTATAAAGGTTGTTTTAACATCTCACTGTTCCAATTCAAAATCAAGTAATGCAGTTAGCGCTAACATAGTACGAATAGAAAAAAGTTTTACGACTGGTGAAAAAATCTCATGAAATTCAATACCTTCAACCTAAGAATACCATTTTGCTACCAACCTCGCCTTATACCTCTTGATACTACCATCAACATTTTGCTTCAATTTGAAGATCCATTTGCATTGGAAAACACTTCTCCCTTCAATAATTTCTGCAAGATCCCATGTTTTGTTCTTGGCTAAGGAATCCATTTCTTCATCCATAGTCCTTTTACACTTTTTTCTATCTGCATCATCCACTGCTTCCTGATAACAAGAAGGCTCCCCATCTTCATTAATCAATGAAATAGATGAAGCATAATATTAATACATTTTGGGTGTTTTTCTTTCCCTTGTATACCTTCTTAGAGTGATTGGTTGCTGAACTGGTTCTAGAACTTCAATAGTTTCCTTTGCATCTTCTTCAACATTTTATTCAGAAGTCTCTCCTTCCTTTCAAATTTCTGTAAAAGGTTTAGCCTCCAATTGAATTTACTGATTCAATGATACCTGTTCCTGTTCAACTTTTTCAACATCTGATTTTAGAATAGAATATTCATCAAACATTACATCTTTACTAATAAATATCTTCTATGATGAAGGATCCCACAACCTGTATCCTTTCACCACATAGTCATACCCAACAAAGACATAACATTTCACTTTTGGGTCTAACTTTAAACGCCGATTATTTGGAATAAGAGCATAGGAATTACAAGAAAAAATCCTTAAATATGAATAATCACAAGACTAACTCGGCCAAATTTCTTCAGGAATTTTACAATTAATGGTAATAGAAGGTGATATGTTAACTAAATAACAAGCAATAGATATTGCTTTTGCCAACAACTCCTTTTGCAGGTTAGCAGTACTGATAATGCTTCTAGTTCTTTCCATAAGAGTTTGATTCATACATTCAACAACAACATTTTGCTTAGGAGTATAAACAACAGTCTTATGTCTAACAATCCCTTCATCCTTACAGTATTGTTGAAATTCTAAACAAGTAAATTCACCTCCATTGTCAGTTCTTAAACATTTAATTGATTTTCCTATTTTTTTTTCCGCCATAGCTTTAAATTGTTTAAAAACATTAGATTTCTTTTTCAACATATAGACCCAGAATTTCCAGGAGAAATCATCAATAAATTTTAAGAAGTATAATGCACCTCCATAAGTTACAGTAGGAGATGGCCCCCAAAGATCATAATGGATATAGTCCAAAATTTCATTACTATTATGACTTCTAGTTTTAATTTTTTGTTTACATTGTTTACCATATACACAATGTTTACAAAAATCCAACTTCAAGGATTTGAAACGAGGAAGCCACTTGTGATTCATGAGTGCCTAAAGAACCTTCTTGCCCATATGACCCAACCGATGATTCCATAAGTGAGTATCTTCTTCTACCTTCTCTGATACATTCACTACCTCATTGACCTAAGTACTTCCTTTGCGTCTCTAAAGGTTTCCGATCTTTTATTCCTTCATAAAAACTAGAGCGTCTTTTGAAACTTTCAACACTCCATTTTGACCTATAAATTAATAACCTTCTGAGTCCAACACTCGCAAAGAAATCAAAATTTTCCTTAATTCAGGTACATGTTTGACAACAATTAATATTCTAACTATATCATTATACATTTTAATTATGATATTTCCCATCCTAACATTTTGACAAGATACATTTTTTTCTATAACAAAGTCGGTTACTAGTTTTCTATTCCAAAAAAAGAAAAGGAAGGAGACAAGCTCCCATTACATCAAGGAAAAATGGGTGAGGGCATCCTGGAAGAGAAATAGAGGATCAACAGTCCTGTTCTTCCAAGCTCCTCCCCTTTTGTTTTTGAGATTACAAAATGCACTATCCTTATATATACTTACATATTGATTCAACAACAGTTTACACCTATAGAACATAAAGAGCTAGACGTAGAAATACTTAACAATACTCAAATGAATGAGGAGTTTACAATTACTTTTTGTTGACTGAGGTTTCCTGAGGCCAATTCTTGCTACTCTAAATGTTGGAGTTCTCTCCGATCTGAGTGATAAGTAAGATCTTTAGATAATTGATCGTTTCCTCCAAATTCCTGCATTTGTGTTTTAGCGCAGACATTAATTTCCTCTGTTCTGTTATCACTCTAAAATTTCCCTAGAGTCGTTATCCTGTGTCAAAATAGATATTAGTGGTAACCAAAAACCTACTTTTGAGATCAGGATCTAGCCTTCCTAATGCTCAGAGAAGGTTCTCTCTTTATGATTTAACTTTGTTGAGTTGATTGATTTTAGGCTAGTTATTTAAGCTTTGATTGGGTTTTGATTTTGATTTGATGGTGGAATCACTGACTTAGATGGACAGAGGGATGTCCTTTACCATTGGGCTATGGGATCAAGTGTTAAGAAAACAGGACTGAATCAAGTTCTAAAGATAATGTTTACAGGGAAAGGTATCTGAGTAAATTTAGATCTTTTAGGCTGGATGGTGAAGTGGTTTTCAAGCGGGGTCAAGGAGCAATTAAGGATTCCTCAAACTGGATAATGAGGGAAATGATAGAGGTCAATCGAAAATAGGGAGAAATGAAGGATTCCCTACTCTGGATATCAGAAGAAAACATTAAAATGAATAACTGTTCCAGACAAAGTGTACTTAAACAAATTCTGTAATAATATTCCAGATATTTCATTCAAATTAGATAACATGCAAGTATGTGAAACACTTAAGTAGACAACAAATTGAAAAACATAAAATACTTCACTGAAGTGGCCCAACACATGAATCCTGTAATGCAATGCCTTTATTACTCAGTGCAGTCTGCTGACTTGAAAAAAATGGTACAATGAACCCTTAGGTTTCAGATCAATACAACTATAGAAATGTTAAGCAATCCACACTCTATACTTCGAATTATGAAGTATTTATACAAAAATAGTTACAAAATATCCTAAACTGTTTCATAGGATTTATTCAAGGAAAAAGAAATATCTTCACGCAAGAAGATAAAGACAGATATGTAACTGTTGCAAGCTGTCCCTGTTTATTTGGCTAAGCTGTCAGAGCTTTTGCTGCCTTTCCTCCTTTGTTGTTTTTCTTCCACACTGACTGTTCTTTTACTTTTCCTTTTGACTGATACTCTTTCATCTGATACTCTTTGACTTAGCTGATTTGATGCTTTTCTTTCACTGCTTTGTATCCACTGTTTACCTTGCATTTTCACAGTAAATCATTTAATTTTTCCCAAGTCTCTGTATCTGGTAATTTAATATTTACCATTCTTCTGTAGACTTCATTAGCTTCTGCATATTTTTCAAAGGTGGGCTTGCTTACAAAAAAGATGTTTTACCTCATGCTGGAGGTAAAAGAGGTTCTCAAAAGTCTGGTAAAGAACCTTTCCTGTAGGCATCCCTTTCCTAGAGGAACTATTGGCTTGCTCCCTTGCCACTTATTTGATTTTCTTGTTATAGTCTTCATGTGGCATTAACCTATCATTTATTAGCAATGCATTTGGTAGACCTTTCTGCCTCAAAGCATCAAATTTGACCATGAACCTGCCTATAGCTAGCTCCATGGTTTGGCATTTGTCCTCAAGTTGCATCATCAAGTTCCTCTTGGTGATTACTTTCTTCACCTCTAGTATAGTGCTAGTCCTGTCAATTATGTCAAGCTCCTACAATTCATATTTATTCTTTGAGTTAAGGATTTGGATTATTCTTGAGGCTTATTCTGGCATATTTCCAAGTTCAACCTTAACTCTTTGAATTGCTTCACTAGCCTCTTTGACTAAATCATTTTGTTCAAAGATAACTTGTATAGATGACCAAACATCATTGACAGAGTCAATGATATTGGTCCATAGTTGCTCTTTTTCTTGGGCAAGTGGCTCCTTCAATGTTAATTATTTTTCCAAGTTCTTTATCCTCTCTGTCAACCTGTTTGACTTCTGTACTTCATTTTTATGCATAATTTGAGCAAGTTTCTTCTCATCTTCTAGACTTCTTATCCATTCTTTAAGTCTATTTATTTCAATGGTCTAAATGGACATGTCCTCCATGGCTTTGACCAGTTTAATTTCTTCATCACTTGGATGAGCTGCTGTTGTTGTTGAACCTATTGCTGATGTAGTTGCTGTTGCAGCTAGAAGTGTTGTAGCTAGTGGAGCTATTGGGGCCAATTCATTCTCCATTTATTTCAGTTGAGCATTTAATTGAAGAATGAGATCCATCATTTCATCCTGCTGGGTTTGGCTTTCTAGGACCTCCTTGGTTTGTGGATGTTCAAAAGGAGGCAACTTCAATTGTTTCTTCAAAGTAGCCATATCCTGATTTTTCTTCTTTATTAGTTTTTCTGCAGCCTTGATATCATTTGGATTATATCCAATTTCAATTACCAAGTCTTCCAATGACTTGATTCTGTTATCCTTGGCTTGTGAGGATGCCTTCTCTAGCTTAAACTGTGTTGTGATGTTGCCTAAATAACTTTGAAGCTTGTGCACAATCATTACTTTGTTAGTCATTGTAGTGTAAATCATTTCGCCTGTCTTCTTATGGAATTCAATTGATCAATAGGGTGAATATCCCTGACCAAAACTTCAAACTTTGTCTTCATATAGTTTAGTGACGATCTAGGCTACTGAACTGTAGGCTGCATAAAGGTCATTTGCATTTTACCAGTTTTAATGTCAAAGGCTGACATTAATCTATTTTGATTGGCAGGTGTCTGTTTGAAGTACTGGGCATATGTTTCAACCTTTAATGCCTCATTCCTCAACTTGATTTCTTTGTACTTCTCTTTTATATCTTTCTCTTTTTCCACTGGTTTGATGGATGAAGAGACCTTAATACTAAGCTGTTTTTCAATAATTTGAGTATTTGAGGTAGAAGGTTGATGAGTTTCCTCTGAAATTGTTGGACCTTTACTCTTTTCAACCATTGTGTCAATATCAATGATTTCAACTATCTCAGTGGTTTCCTCTTGCTCAGTTATAATATTAAGCTTGGGATTCTTCCTGTAACTGATTTCAAACCTATCATATGTAATATCCATTCCAGAGCTAGAACCTTCTTCCCTGGTTCCTTTTACATTTCTGTCCTACAAGGTTGGAGTCTGTAAAATGGGACTAATACCCATTTGTTCATGTAGGGTTGGAACCTACAGAAAGCAACTGGTATCTAGATGCTTTTCCACATCTAATCAGGTATTTTCCACATCTATTAAGGTATTTCCAACCACTCTGACTGGTTGGCATATCTTTCAATATCTGGCTTCAACTCATGCATAAAAGGGCTTGATTTGAAATTTAGCCTTAATTTGTTTATGACTCCATTAGGGTCATACTGCTACATGAAACTTCCATCGAACTTCATTTGTTGTAAAATTTTCTCTACTTCTTGTCCAACTTCTCTATTATTACAAATAAAAGGGCCCAGTTGGTTTTTGATTTTGAACTATGTTTTCTTCATAGATGACATAAAATTGACCTCATCTGAGTTTATGATCTGCCTGAAATACTCTAATGCAAATATCCTCATGGGGAGGTATTTGGGCAGATTGTAGGGAGTGAGTTGGCATCCATATATCCTGATTTCTGTGTGGTCCTGGTATAGATACCTGTCTCCCACACTACTGTTTTTAGACAACTGTAAAACTCTTTTAATCTCATCATTGGTCCTGGTTTGATTTCTACTGCTTAGCATATTTACAACTGGATGGACAAAGGAATCAATGAACTCTTTATAACTAAAAACAATGGAATATATTTGGATTAATGGTGTCCAAAAGATGACAGATCTTGGATGGCCCTTAGTGTCTAACTTTTGGATGCTGACTGGAAACCTGTCTAACTGAAAATATAGGAACATGTGAAACAATAATGAAGAGTATTTGAATACTCTTTCATTTGACAATCTGATAAACGGTTCATGGATTATGTCTACCAAGAACTTAGCAAAGTTAAAAAATGTAGTTGGAGGCTTGCCTGGGCAAAAAGTAGAAAGGAAAGCAAGCATAGCCTCATTTACATGCTCATTAGTGGTGTATCCTAGAATACAAGAGAGCATGGTTATAATTTGTTTGGCTCTCTTAGAGGAAATGGTGGTAGCATATGGAGGACTATCTATAGGAGTATGAGATTCTTTTATGATGAAAGTCTGAAAGATTTGAGCTCTCTTGGGAAGGTCCAGCTTTGTGAAGAATTCAAGTAAGGCTTCAATGGTAAGTGGGTTCTCATTTGGCTTTGGCTAGATCGACAACATTTGATTTATTGACTCTGCAGTAATGGTGAATAAAATTTGTTGGTTAGGAGAGACTATGGCTCTTTGACGTGGGACATAGCAAGCTTGCCAAAGTAGATGATTTCTGGGAATAGGTATACCCGTGGGAACAAGTTTTTGGGAAAATTTGATTCCCATAGGTGAATGTCATCATTCTAGTTCAGGAATTTATCTTTACTCCAGCAGTAGAGTTTCAGTAGATGGCTAGGGGAAATAGTGTCTTTAATTTGAAACTCTCTGTTGGCAAATGGGAGGTGGTCAATATCCAAGTGAGAGGTTTGCAAGGTCTTACATCCAGAGTGATTTGGGAAGCTATAATTTGGTTTATTCAACTAAATTACTTTTTATTTGGCTTTAGGAGTAAGGTCAGAAGCTCTGGAACAGTGGGGAGGGTAATTATAGTCTGTAGAAAAGGGCTTTTGGATGCACAATAAGGTTTTCTTAAGTCTAGCAAGGTTTTTTTAATTAATTTAATCAATTAACCTTTTGATAGTTACTATGCGTAGCTTAAATTATAGGGTCGTTATCGTTCTTTTAAGAATACCTGGAAAATAACGATTTGGTGCGCAGACAGGGTTTTGTGGTAGCAACATAGATTTATGAGGCTTCAATTGTCTATTTGCTACTTCAATTTGGTGTTTGTAGCGTCTTGTAGTTGCGAAAGGTGGTTAAAATGGTTGCGCAGAGGTTCAAGGTTTCAGAATTGGTTAACAGAGGTTTTTTGTAGTGAAAATGAGTGAAAAGAGTGAAAGGGGGCTTTTTCAGCTTTTTAACCAACAATGGTTACATTTTGGCGCCAGATTTGGTAAATGAATAGTGGGTAATTTATTTTACGTGGGGAGGCGGTTTTATACCATATCGCACCGCTTATGGGTGGAGGGTGGTATTTTTTGCGAGCATACGATATAAATTGGTGCCGCCACGTAGCAAAACCATGCTCTACCAAAACCGTGAATATCACGTGCTTTTGGACCTTTAACTGTCAGATAATGAAACTGCGCGATATGGATATGCGCCATTGGATCTGGAGGTGGGAAACTGGAGGGCTATCACACAACAAAGTTGCGCGGATGGAGTTGGGATGTGGTTGGCGGGGCCCAGGGTTAAATAATACGGCAGGTTTAATACTTTCTAAGGTTTAGTGAGGGTCAGAAAATTATAGTGGGGGTTTAAATATATAAAGCGAGACTTTAGGAAATAACTTAGGATAAAGGGTTTAATAGGTTTTAAGGGGAAAAAAGGGAAATTAATAAGGGGGGAATGTATTATTTGTGATGGGAATGGGTTTCACACTAGGGAAAGGGGTTTTGGGAAGGGGGAACGATTTTTAAAGGGTAATGTATAGGGAAATGTGTGAAACAAAGGGAAAAAAGGTCAAAATGAAGGGAAAGGGTTTTTACAAGGGGAAATGAAGAGGGAAGGGGTGTTTTGGAACTAAGAAGGGGACAACATTAGGGGATGAAAAGTAATGAAGGGATAATGAGGGGAAATTAATAAACTAAGTATGTGGGGATCTAGTGAAATGAGGGGAATTAGTAAATAAGCTTTAGTGAATGTCCTTTCTCTTTGAAAATTCCTCCTGCATGTGAAACATAGGATTAAGCATGATTAAGATGCTTTTGACTTAGAAACCTTGTGCACTTGCAAAACTTCTTCTACCTACCCTTTATTTAACCTAGTACTTTCTCTTCATTAATTGTGTGCATTTGAGCTTGCTGACTCTTTATTTCTTTTTATTTGATAAGTAAACTATCTAATTCTAACCTTATAACTTCCAATGGCTCAGATTAAACTGATGAGCTCATTATTATTCTCTACCTAACTACTGATCTGCCAAGATTAAACAATTTGGTTAGATCTTTCTTCTCTATCTATCAACATGAAATTTAAAGCATGAATGAATCAAGATTAAACTATTTGACCATCATGGATTGTGGCATTTTTTGACAAGTTACACACAATCTTATTTTACAAATTAAAGTAAAAGGTAGTGGTATTTGAATTTTCACACTTTCATGATCTATTCTTATCTCTTTTTTTTTGGGTTCATATTTTTTATATCTTTTTTGTCTTTTCCTTTCTTTTAGTCCTTTGAGTATTCTTTTAGGACTTACCCTCTTTACATTTTTATTTTTAATATGGGAAGACATTTTGCAGAAAGAAAAAGTACGTACAATATTACAAGACTAACCATAGCCAATTTAAAATTATGAATCATATTATTATAGGACCCTAATAGTGGCTCCACATGGGGATGGAGTTTCCTGGTGAAATGTCAATAACTTTAAGGTCATTAGCCTTTGAAACTTTGACTGTGGTTGCCTTGTAACTGCTCCTCTATGATATGCTTTATTCATATATATGATGGTACACCTTTCAAAGCTCAGGGCCTTCTCTTCGGGCTTCAACCTCAAAAGATTATCATCCAATCCAATCTAAACTTTGCAATGTTATGTACAATGAGTAGAGTAAATAAATGAACTAATGTTAATCTAGGGACAAGTAATGCTTCAACATTCTACCATTGACTGGTCCACCTGGTAGATCTATTCCACCTAATTGTCTCAAGAAAAATGCATTGTTACCTTTGTAACTGTAAATGATATAAGGGCTTTGCCATAGGAAATCAAATTTACCATGTTTACCCTTTTCTTCTCTTCTAGAATCCCATTTGAGTACTTTTTCACCTATGTAAAAATCATCAGCTTTGGTTTTCTAATAAAAAATCTTTTTGATTTTATCTTGGATCACTTGGGATTTGACATAGACTGCTTCTCTAGTTTGTTGCAAATGTGTTGTCTGATTTATCCTTCTATGGATATCATTAGACTCTACCTGCAGTTCTTGAATCATTTTCATCACTGATACTCCTAAAGAAGATGGGAAAACAACATCCATTCCATATACTAGTTGGTAAGGAGATGTACCAATGGATTTTTTGGTAGTTAGTCTATCTCCCCATACGGCATTAACTAACTTTTTGTTCCAGGTCTTCTTGTTGTCTTCTAGCAATTTCTTGATGATATTAATAAGGATTTTGTTTGAGGATTCTGCAAGTCCATTACCTTGAGGGTAATAGGTAGTGGAATGGCCAAGGGTAATGTGATATAAATTACAAAAGTCTACCATTTTCTTGGACTTGAAAGCAACTGCATTATCAGTAATGCTCTTTTGTGGGCATCCAAACCTAGAAAGGATGTTGTTCTCAAGGAATGAAATGATGACAAAGTCTGTTGCTTATCTATAAGGGATGGATTCTATCCATTTAGTAAAGTAGTCAGTGGTTATCAAAATCCATTTATGCTGGGCTGAGGATGATGGGTGAATTTCCCCAATGAAGACCAAACCCCATTGTTGAAAAGGAATTTCTGTGGAGATGGGTTTGAGAGGTAATGGTAAGAGTTTATTTTTTCCTTCAAATATTTGGCACTTGTGATAGGAGGTCACATATTTCTTGATATCTACAAAAAGGGTGGGCCAGTAAAAACCTGCCCTTAAAATCTTATCAACAGTTGTTTTCCAGTATAGGTGTTCTCCACAATCTTCTGCATGAAATTCTTTCACAACTTTGTCAACTTCATCTTTTAATAAACAATTCAACAAAATGCCACCATTATCTTTCCAAAATAAAGCATTGTCTATGATACAATATTTCATTGATTTCATTTTCAAAAATCTACCTTTAGTCCTAGATAAACCAGGAGGAGCTTGTAGGTTTAGTAAAACAAATATGATATCTGCATACCAAGGTGAAACTATGAAAGCTTCACTGATATGTGGAGTCACCATCTCTTCCTGATCATCGAGGACGCCAATGAAATTTATATCTAAGGCCTGACAGTTCGATTCAGCCATGAGTTTATCCAAACCTTGGCCTTTGATAAGTTTTGTATGCTTTATTTTAATGTCATATTCTAAAATGGTGGCAATTTATTTGCCTCTCTTTCCTTCAGGCCCATTTTGTGTTAAGATGTCCTTTACTACTGAATTTGGAACATATGCAATGATGTGTGAGTATAATATGTACACTCTAAAATCTTTAATAGATTTCACTAAAGCAAGTGCTTGTTTTTCCATTATGTTGTACTTTAGTGTAGCATCTCTCAAAGATTTGCTGAAAAATGCAATAGGCTGCTCATAACCTTGATCATTCTTTTACAACAAGACTGTTGCAATAGTATGTTCTAAAGCAAAAGAAAAAAATATAATTTTTTTTTCAAAATTAGGACTTATGAGGACAGGTGTTTTAGTAGGGGCTTCTTTGATTGCCTCAAAAGACTTCTTAGCCTCTAGTGTCCACTTAAGTGCTGAATTTTTCTTTAACATGTTATTCAATTCTATGATTAATTTTGCCAAGTTGGAAATGAATCTTCTAAGAAAATTTATTTTACCTAAAAATGATTGTAATTATTTAATTTTCCTAGGATGACTGATGTTTAGGATTTCCTCTATTCTAGTTGGATCTATTCTGATTCCATCTTTTATGTAATATCCCTCCCTTTAATAATAAATAATAAATAATAAAAATAATAATATAATAATAATAATAATAAAAATATAATAATAAATAGTAAATAATACAAAATAAATAATATAATAAATAATAAAATAATAAATAATAAATCACTTAATAATAAATAATAAAAAAAATAAATCAAAAGATATTTAAAAAATACACAGAAATAAATAAAAATAATAAAAATAGTAATAACTACACTAAAGCTCTAAATAAGAATAAATAGTAATAAATAAAAAGAATTAGTAAAGCTATCAAAACGAAGAAAATAAAACAAGAAAGCTAAAAATCAAAAGAAAAGTAAAGAAATAAAACAAGAAGGCTAAAAACCAAGTTGCATGTAGACACATGGAGTGTGTGCATGTGGTTCCCCATCCAATGTTGTTCTATTTAATAGATGGTGAGGAAGATGAGAGGCATTCTTGCATCCCATCATTCCGTTATTCTATCTTTCATTCTCTTGGGAGAATGGTATACGAAGACTTAGGAGCACTGGCAGTAGTCGTTGATTGAGGGCTCAGGGGTGGCCAGTTGTACCAGAATCCTGCACAATTGAGCCTACGGTTGGGAGGAGAGTCGTCCCCAAAATCTTGTGATCACTTCGCATGCTGCAAGTACATGTAATATAGGTAATATTATTTGTAAGAATTTGTTTTCCATTAAGACATTAATTTTAGTTTTACTTTGTGCTGTTACATATGGTATCGGAGCGGTTTAACCCTTAGGGCCTATGGGCATCCGGAAATTTACTTTGTTGGAATTTTTAACTTGACTTGTTTTAAAGTTACAGGTTGATTACTTCCAGGAGGCGGCATAATTTTTTCAAACCCTCACTATGACGTAAATTTTCTTTATTCAATGCATACTTACTACATAGTTATATTTTGATTGGTTTTGGTGATTATGTTTCTTCCTGTATTCACTTTGGATTTGGAATTAGATTCGTTTTTCTGCGATTTTAGCATAGATAGAAAAAAATATATTTATCATTGAATATTGGCTTTCAGTTATGAACTTCCACGCATGCCTCTCTGCAATCAACTTCGGAGATTTCGTCTGTGTGTTCATATTCATTGATGCTGAAACCTTAAAAGACCCTGCAATTTCCGATTCTCTGGTCCATTCCACGCCTTCTTGGGCAGATCATAGTCTATCATGAAGAAGCCTGGTTTTTCAATCCCGAGAGTGATGCCATTGAGGTTGGGGCCATGAGAAAATGTTGAATCGGTGCATGTGGCCTTCCGCTTTAGATCTCCAGCATTCACAGTATCGGTGACGGAGGCGGCTTGCACACCTGCTTCATATTTTCCCTTCACCGACGCCTTGGTCATACTGATTCTTCTCTGTTACACGGAAGAAAGGGCTCTGAATTCTTCCTTCTACAAGCCTGCCTTCCTTCCTTAACCAGACGAGGATTTGGATTTAGGATTTATGTCGTGTTTCATTTAAGTTCATTTTCCCTCATCTGATCTCAAGTCCTCTCTGGCAACCACAGTTGTTATACCAACCCTTTTGATGGTTGACAAAACCCTTTTTTATTCCATGCTCTTTTGGTGCTGCGCATGCTTTTCCTTGGTTTTTCAACGGATAGAGTTTCAACTCTTTCGAACGAGCCAGGCTTTCTGACAGTGATGTCGAAATTTCATTTCTGTGAGAATAAACCCTGTTTTATGAATTTCTTACGTCAATACCATAATGGCATTCTGTTTCTGTCGCAAAATCCAATCGGTGCATATCACAGCCGAATGAAACTCTGCTCATTTGTCTTACCATCTATATTTTATAAAAGATTCCTTTATCGTTGGTGATTTGTCGAATTATGTATTGCAAAATGATTTTGCTCCCATTATACAGAATTATGCAACATTTTTTTATTGTTTTAGAAGCTCCACCTAATAGGATCAACCAATTTATTGAGCTCGATGAAGCTAGAAGATGTTATTTCCGTAGAAAATCTTGTAGATTTTCCCGATTTTAAATAACAATTTTATTTTAAAAATTAATATTTATTAGTAAAATTTTCAAATTTAGTTTTTAATTATAATGAAAAGCACCAAATTCTGAATTGTATGCACTGGTCAAATGTTGAGGCGTTATTGCCAATATATACTAATTCGTTGCATCTGGAAATGTTAGATTTTGGAGAGCTGACATGCCAGGAGAATGGTCGACCAAAGTCCAACATCAAATATTTAATACGCTTTAATGTTTAGAGTTTATTGCATAAAAGTTTAATTCATGCCAGGAGAATGGCATTGACCAATACCTCTCGGCCATGGAACTTTAGCGATATGCACGCAACAGCACTGATGTATGATTTTTAAATCTTAAATGTAAACCCAGTAGCAGAAAATGTTAGGTTTCCAAACTGATAATGATCATATATAAAAGGCAAGTGATAACCTTACCTGAGTGATAGGGTAAGATCGGGGTTTGAAAGATCTTATACGAACACGATTATTCTCAGTGATTTTTGTAAGCAAAAGTTTGTTGGCAAAGTCCATTACTGCTTTTTCTGGTACTTCCTATTGGAATCTCTTTCCGATAAGTATCAGAAGACCAGTTGGCTTTTAAAAGCTAGATTTTCTAAATTGGTTATCTTTTTTTCCTAAATTTTTCCTAAATACTGAATATCCAAGCATCTTAAGCTATTGTCATTAATATCCATGTTCCAATCTTTAAATTTGGGATTTCTCGGTATTTCCAAGCATTTTGTTTGATCGTCAATAACCAGATATGTCAATCGTTAGTGTAATGCTTGTACGCAGCTGTCAACTTCGAGCATTTTATGTGGTAAATGCTAGGTAAATTTGTTTGTCCTTGTAATGTTCGTGTAACAACTGGATACAGTGTTTGATGCTTCAATTTCAATCCTATATACAGTCCAAATGCATGCTAATAAATTAGTTATCCTAGTAATAATTGTGTAGCGAACAACTGAGTTATTGACGCTAGGATGCAGCTCGGTTTTCGATTTGTTATATGCATATATTTCGTAATTACAATATATTGTATACTGGATCTTGTGCATGTGTAGGATCTTGGAGCATTAAATTAATAAATGAAAAGAAATTCATTTACAATATCTGATATGGAAAGCACAACTGAAGTTGTGACTACTTTGTTTAGATGAAAGACATACGCTTTAGTAATTGTGCTTTTCGGTTCAGGATTTATGCTTTTCAGTAATATGCATCTTTATATTAAGGTAGGTTTGTGCTATCGACTCCGTGATTGACAAATTTTATGAAAAATTTCCTGTTGGTGCTACACTGTGCACACACCTCTTCTTGATCTTCCTCAAGACTTGTTAAGAAATTACAGATTGACTCAACTTGATGCTGTACATGTCAAATAACTCTGGCAGTGCTAAAATTCTATTATTCATATCTTATTGATTGCAGTATATCCAAATAAAGGGAGCTTGTCAAGGCAGTGGCCATAAGCTCGGGCTTGGCCATGCAACTATTATACCGATTTGGTCATCAATCTGGTCTATCGAAACAAACTTTTGTACTATTGGCAAGTTTTTTTAGTGTACATTATTACAAACTAACTGTAATTGATCGGCAGCTTGGAAAATTAGATGCGATTGTGCATCTATTTCCTGCACCCAAATCAATACATTTATTAGGAACTATCTATGCTCTGCTGTCTCTGCAATCAGTTTTTCACAGCCAGATGATTGCAACACCAAAGGTGTTGACAATAACCTCCTGTGTCGCTTCATCTCTTTGACTGAGTAGCCACAATAAATCAAACCCAACAAATTCTTTCCCAATAAAAATCTAAAGCAAAATCTGAATATTGTCTGGGCAATCAGTAGAATGCCGGGGTGACACAATTAGCAATAGGGATTTTGAGGTAGCTGACTGCACTGGAGATTAGTTATGCACAAGTATATCAATATATGTGTGGTCTTTAATTGCATTTTAATAATTTGAAAGCAAATCTCTGAAGGCATTTCTATCCTCTTAATGACCTTGGTCTTGGTGCAAATCACTTCACTTGTCAACTCTAAATCTTGTTAACATGGCAATTATATTTGTCCTCTTGTGAGGTATACCTTTATTGGAATTGAGCTTTAGGAGCTTATATTTTGTCTCACTAGACTTTTCTCTTCTCATTTAACCTTTGACTTCCTTGTGGGTCTCCTTGAAGTTCATATAACTCTTTTGCCTAACTTCAAAATTTCATCCACAACCTTGAAAACATATGATACATATCATGAGATGGTTCAATAAAAATTTCCTCTAGATTTACATTGTATTGTTGTTGCTGTTTTCTTAAGATTGTTCAGATTTCACTGCAATTAAATATGATATTCTGCCCTTCAAATGTTGTTATAAAACTGTGCTTTACAACTAAGAAACAATAATGTGTGGTCATTCATTATTCAATTGAAGTTATGGTTTTACTTGATATGTTGGCAACAGTAACCGCAACAAAATTGGCTGCGAAATAAATAGTAGGTAGTCTTTTACTTGAGCAGCCCTCTTAGAGGTCATTTTGGAATAGAACTATGAAAAATTTAGGATAATAGTAATCTCATAAATAAAATAATACTATTCAAGGTCCAATGGCTTTAGTCTAATCCCATTTTTTGTCATCATTGGAGACAAGGGCCGTGACCAGGTTGTCTCTTCTTTTATGCCAAAATCTATAACAAATTTAGTTACTCAATTGAAGTATAATACTTAAAGCATAATTTATCACAAATTTCGAAGTATATATAAAAACAAGTTTAGTACAAGTCTAGTGATGGGAAAAGAACTTATTGGTGACTACCAACACATCTCTAATCTATAGTCTCTAATCTATGCCTGAATTATTTTGCACTTAGAGAAGACTATTCTCAAAATAAATTGAAAAACATAACCTAAATGAATGGTTCTCATTACTCCCTAGCGAGATTAGTCAATAAGAACTTAGGATTTTTCGTGTTAAAGAATTACCTACCTTGGATGAGGAAATGGTACTATTGATTGTGTAAGTGGTCCTAATGATCTATAGTGTGTGCAGATTTCTCGACATTGTACGCATAGCCACGGCCGCAAGCTTACAATCTTATGTCTAATGTCTTATGCAGGCAATTTTATGTCTTATCCGAGAAATTATTATGCCTAAAATGTATTGTAATGTGAGGGATGGTGTTGCCTTCGCAGCTGCGCTTGCAGGCAGACCATATAATTAATAAAATGATTACTTTTTTGTGTTGGGGAGGAATAACCTTCCCCGTCATCCGATCCGGTTCTGGGTCGGGTGGTAGTGTCTTTTCTTTATGGTGTGGAATATTTTTATGCTTGACTCATAAATTTTATGACATATATATCATATTAATATTACTTCACCATAAATCATATTAATTCACTGAACTAAACATCAATACAACTTTTATACTGTCATAGATTAACACATGACATGAAAATAGTAACTGAGTGTGATTAAAAAGGAAAATGTCACTTTAGTTTTACTTTGCTTGGTCATACGAATTTGTTCAAAGCATATAATAAATCATCCAATAGTACTAGTTTTTCTTCATAAAAAGGTTTACGTGGGTTATCCAGAAAGCTCCACTATGTAATTATGTGGTCCAGTCATGAGGACTATTCATGACCAGTTTCTTCATGGGCCTTAACTGGTTAAAAGGCATCCACTTTATACTTTCCATAGGATTGATGGTAATCTTGTAATAGGAAAAAGATTCTTTAGTCACGAGACTCGAAGCACTTCTTCGACTTTTGGTGGATATTGAACCACATCTCCGTGATTGATAGAATCTAGATCATTAGTACTCCTTATCTTGCATTCAATGATCATCTGAAAGGTGAATTAGTGGATGGATTGGATCATCTAGTGACTCACATCACATTGCAGTTTTTTTAATTAGCTATCCAATTTGGTATCTAAGGACAGATATATTCTTAGCAATAAGCTACAACAATCGGATTCTTGACAGCAGAATAATGTTAAAGTCTAGTGCATTCATTAGCTCCTCATTGCTTTTCTCCTGCATCATTATAGACATCAAATTCTTTGACCACTATCTCATTTCCTTGAGTTGAGTCATTGAGTCATTCGAAAAATATATAATCTTGTAATCTTGGATGGTGATAATCTACCCATAATTGACGATGTATAATTCTCTGAAAGATTGTACTATTGATATGGCACACTGGCATGCTGGTATAACTACTCACCACTGGTACATGATGGTATATTTAGTCTCAGTGGCAAACCATACAGATTTGGATTAAAGTTCAGATGTTGAGTATAATGTTACATGACGTTCGTAATGGTTAAAGTTGTCTAAAGAGAAATGGGAAGAAGAAACTTGCAATTTTTTTGGTAACTAATGATAGTTCACGTGATTATGGCCATCTTGGATCAAATATTTAAGGTCATAAAGAAGAAATATCACAACACAGATAATAAATTAGTAAGAAGAAACAACCTATTTTGGAGCATAAAAGAAGAGTATTGAGGTAATTTGAACATAACAGAAGAATTTGGTAACTTGGTATTCTAAAGGTATCACTGTAAGGTCTATCTAAGGATGATGCACCTAAAGAAGAAATATTGGCAATCAACCAATGAAGTTGAATAATTATGGTAATAATTTTACGGAACTTGGACGATATGATAAAGTGATGGGAAAGGATAAGTCTGTACATGACAACATCTATAACAATTTTCCCTCTAATGGGAGAGCCACATTGTAAAGTTTTCCATAGGTGACCCACTATATGAATGAATTATGGACAACAAGACGTATGGTCAGGTAATTTTATTATGTGGATAAGCGGATTACATATATCTTATTGAATTTATTTTTTAGATATTACCCAAGTTGGGAAGAGTAATGTATGAAGTTACATGATGACCAAGTAAGGATAACTTGGAAGATATAGGAAGGAATGTTGCCCAACTTGAATAAGGATACTATTTAATAAGAAAGAGTCTTTTGCCCAACTGGAGGAAGGGGTCAATATATGATTAAGCAATCAACTGGTATCGAACGTGACGAACTCGATGAGATAAGAAAATAATTCTTTGAAGTACTAATTGTTAATAAGTCAACATTGATCAACAAATCCCCGTGCAAAACAATTAAGCATGATATAGAGTTAAATCATGATGGAAATAGTATTTGCAATAGCGATATTAGAATCAGTGAGACAAACGGTAAATGGATGTAAAATCAAGGGATTTTAATTTTGAGATAGATGATTTAAATAATGATGGTATCACTCGTAATGAATTTCACCAAAATTTCCTTTGGGAAGGAAGAATATATGACGAGGGATTAAGATTCAAGATGATAATTATGAAATTTAACGATGTACTTAGATGATTATACCATTGGTGTAAATGATCAACTACCTAATAGAAATAAGTCGAAATGATTATTGAGAAGTGATTGACACCTTGATGAAAAAACATACTCACGATGTTTCATGATATCATGGTAGGAAGATAATGATGTACATATGATTCTTATAGTGATAAGGTATCTATACAATAATAGCGATATGCATAGGTATTATGACATTATGTCAAGGTATATTGACATTTTCGTTTACTACCTGATGATAAGTATTTAATGTTCAATACTCATGATGGATATGACATGCATAACGTGGCATAGGAATTATGATGTTATAATATGAGGATTATTGACATGTGGTTCGTTTATGTTAACGCATGATATATCTTGATATAATAATGTAATGGTATAACTGAAGCATGTGATAGTTCCATGACATGCGTGAGCATGCAGTTCCTTGCAAGAGTTGGCATGTGGATTATTTCCTATGATATTATGATGATATGGTTAATGCATTGGATGCATGTTGAGATGTGATGATTCACAGGACTCCACAAATAGGCCGAGAGGGCCGGTTTATTTGATGAACTCGTGCAAGCCCATACGCACGAGGGAGAATAAGTAACACCATATGGGCTGGGGACAAAACTTAATCAACACTACATATGCTAGTGGTTCCTTTGTCTTGTGTATAGCTCTTGATGGATAGCTCTTGAAGAGCTATGGGACCATCTTGAGGAGGCCAAGTGCCTGATGTTCCAGGCTAGGTGCCTGATGTTCCAGGCTAGTTGCCTGTTATTGGATTGGGATGCCGAAGTCTGGAAGGGATGTAAAGGACTTCGATGCCTAGGGCTGTGCACCGTAGTAGTTGTGGAGGGAGTGGGCCAACCTGCGAGATGCCCGGGTTCATTGAGTACCAGACCGAATGCTTGCCTTGGGGCAGTTGAGGTCTGAGTCAGGCGCGAGCCTTGGGGCCAGCCTTGGACTAGGATACAGACTGGGTCAAGCTTAGCCTGGTGCCGAAAGTGGGAAAAAGGACAGAGATTCCTTGAGGTTTCCCGGGGCGTTGGGGACTTTCGATGCCTGCTAGTTATACTAGTTCAGTAGAGGGTGTTGGCAACATGAAGTAAATAAAATA
>APFE031222664.1:55944-84771 GCA_000404065.3 Pinus taeda
CCCTGCCATTTGTCCATTCCCGACCATCGCACCCTACAGAGGAGAAAATCAGTATGCATCACACCTTGTACATTGGGAGGGTGATATGCATCGCACCCTCTGCATTGAGCTTTCAGTATGGTCCAGTTTTGACCATTTATGAGCAGTTTTCAGTGGAGAACTTCTGAGATGATGTAATCAGCTGACCTTGTTCCTTTAGGCAGTGAAGCAACACTTTTAGGGACTTAGGATCCCTCAGTTTATGGACATTTATGATTGGGGTTGAAGTTCCCAAAAATGTCTATAACATAAAGGCTCCATTTTTGGTTTTCTCTCTACATCATTTGAGTCAAACAAATCTGCTAATGGGACTAATCCCTTAGGCAAAAAGTTATTTTTAAAGTTTAAAATATTAGAATCATCATTGATTATTTCTTCTATATCTACTCTTTCTAAATTATCTATGTCTACTTTAGTGGATTTAGTGGGTTTATCTACATCTAAAGCATTTATATCTATTTCACTATTTATGATGTTATCTACTGTACAATCAGTATCTATGTTACAGTTTTGGAATTCTCCATAAGCATTCATGAAATCATAGATTTGATAATCTTGTGAAAAAATCGGCCAATATTTCAGATTATCAGGTATAACAGGTTTGTGTCTTACTTTTGCACTGTACTGATGATTGCTCTGAAAAGGTAATCTGCAAGTGCTAGCATAAGTAGCCAAACTGTGAGCTTGCATGTTCTGTTTCCTAGGAATAACAACAAAATTAGTTTCAACAAGTTCATTAATGAGATCTAGAACAATCTCTCTGTATTGGCTAAGTCTGGGATTATTCACATAATATTCTCCTTTAATTTGTTTTATGATCAATTTTGAGTCTCCCATGATAGAAACTCTCTTGGCTCCAAGTTTTCTTACAATTTGCAGTCTTAAGATTAAAGCTTCATACTCTGCCATGTTGTTTGTGCATTTAAAGTTTAATCTAAAGGCATGACCTTCAGAATGATTATTTTCCATGTTATGAATCCAAAATCCTACACCTTCCGCTAATCTATTTACAGAGCCATCAAAATCTAAATGCCATAGAGACTCATGTGTTATAATTTCACTATCAGTTGCTTTGTATTTTTCTTCTACAACTGTGATTTCATTTTTGCCATTGTATTAATTATACAAGATAAATGAATCCATATCAGAATGCATGGAGTATATAGGGTAATTCTGTGGTTTTTCTGAACTACTTACCATGTATTTCATCAAGGTTTCTCTGTAAAGCTTTCTTTGCTGACCAAATATAGAGATGGTAGCATATGACATGTCTAACTATAGAGATCCCTGCAATTTTTCTCCCCATGAGCGAGATAATAACATTCCATACTTGGGTGGGATATCAACAACTACTATGTCCATAACAATACTCTTTGTTGGGCACTGGACTAGAGTCACACACAAATATTTAATCAGACCAAGGCATTTGACTTGGCTAAAATCAAAGGAAAACAGGTCCTTGTAGGGTCTGGTGATATCTAAATTTAATATTTCCATGATTGCTTTAGGCATTAGGTTATGGGATGCCCCTGAATCTAGCATAGCCTTATGTAAGATTTTATCATGAACATTTAAGCTAATGTAGAATGGAGGGATACCCCCTTGTTGATGGTTGCCATTTACTTCTGGACCAAATAATAACTCAGGTTGATCATTATTAAGGTTTAACATCTTCACCTTCACCTGTGTTTAGTGTTTCAGTGATTTATGCTTTGTATGATTCATTTTTCACTAGCTCTGTTAAAGGAACTGATATTTTCAATTTGGCTATCTCAGTCTTAATGTTGAATGGAAATTGAGTTTTTCCTGATTGTATGAGATCTTCCTTAGCAATTGTGGTCTGTGTACTTTTATCTTCTTTATCAGCACTTGGTAACTCAATTTGTGTACCAACAATTTTGTTTTGTATTTTCTTATTTGGAATAGTTTGAGTAACAATTGAAGTTTGAGTTTTAGCTGAAGTTATGTCTACAATTTTTGGGCTGGAAGTCTCTTGAGTTTCTCTTAGGGAGAATTTGTAGAAATTTGGTCATTGGAGCTTTTGCTATTTTTTTAGTTTTGGTTTGGACTAATTTCTTAGTGGGAACTTCTGTATTATTTTTGCTTCTAAGGCTATACTTTTTGTGAACTTCACAAATAACAGATTCATAGCCTTGTTTGTAGTCAAAGGACTTTCCAAATTCTAATTGTAATTGCTGTAACATATACAATTCATGTTCTTCCTGAGTAGAAAAACAACATCTTCGTTTTTAATACCCAATAGGTTTATCTGGGTGTCCTCCTCTTCTTCATGGTTTTGTGAACCTTCAACATAATTTTCTTGGAAAGGTTGTCTAACCCGTTGATCAGGTATAACATCTCTTGTTTTTCCAGTATTAGGATTTTTCCTAAAGTTGGGGTTTCGAATTGGGGGTGCTTGTTGATTTTCCCATTGAGATTTTCTTTCCATATTTTCTAATCTATCCATTATCCTTTCTATACTTTTATCTAAACTATCTATCTTACCATATGAAGTGGATGGTTCCTCTTTAATGCTAACTCTTTTCTCATTTATCATCCTAGCTTTCTTAGCTAATAAATTGGCTTCTACACTAACATCATTACTTTGCATCTTTTCCAATGTTTCAGGGTTTCTTTTTCTCATTTGGTAAGACATATCAGTGTCAAAACCATAAGGAAATTTGATTAGTGCTAAGTCTGGTGGAGGTTTGATATTTGCAGGGATTGCATTATAGATACTGTTGAACCTAGTACAATAATCCTAAACAGATTCATTAGGAGCTCTTCTAATGTTTTCATATTCAGACAATATTTGTAAAGGGCTTTTCTTTCTTTCCCATCAATTGATAAATAATCTATGGAAAGCTGCTAAATCAACAATATAATTAACAGGTAAACCTTTAAACATTTTTTAACATCTCTTGTTAGTGTTTGGGAAAATAACCTCATTTTCACATTGGACTCATCAATCTCATGTAACTCAAAATAATCAATCATTTTATTCACATGTTGTTGGGCAGCATACTGACCAATAGCATCAAACAGAAAGATTTTACTTTGGTAGTCTTGGGGCATGGCATGTAGTTGAGCTAGTAAGACCAAAGGTGCATATCTGTCTGCCATGGCTAAGGCTTTGGTTTGACTGGGGGGTAAAGTAGTGGTGCTTGAAGAAGAACTTGAGATGGTTGTAGATGAACTAGATGAACTAGATGAACTAGATGAACTTGAGGTGTTTGGTTGGAGAGGAAGTTGAGGTATGAATGGTTGTGGAATGAACTGTAGTGGATGTTATAGGTGAGGTGGTAGTAAATGAAGTTGTATTTACAGTTTTTAAAGACTTCGTAGAAATTTTAGGGGTAGCAGCAATTAGGGCAGCTAATTCAACTGATTGTTGAAGATAGGTTTCGTCTATATGCCTTATAAAAGTTAAGGTTAAAGCTTATAACTTGTCAAAAGTATCCAAAACATGTTGATCTAAATCAGGATGTATAGGAACCTTTTTTGATTCAATAAATTGAATAAAATTGGGGTCTATTACATTATCATGAATTGAATTTTCAGATTTGGCACAAAACAAAGAAAACTCAAAAGATAAATCAAATTGAATATCCTCTAAACTTGATAACTCTTTAGGGAGTGAATTTGCTTTAATTAACTGACTACTACTTCCTTGAGTTTCTACCTTTTTTGGTTTTCTTAAAATTCTGTCAAGATCATCAACTATTATAGCAGGATTTCGATCTGGATGTGACCTGGTATAATGTGTTCTTTTGGAAGCCAATTTATTTATTTATTTTTAATTTTTTAATGAAACTTTTTAACAACTCTAAAATGACCTTAAGGTGAAGAGATTAGATTTCAAGATTTTCTTTTAAGGTTTATCAGATTGAGGACTTTCCCCAGTATGGTCGCCACTATGTTATCACTCTAAAATTTCCCTAGAGTTGTTATCTTGTGTCAAAAGAAATATTAGAGGTAACTACAAACCTAATTTTGAGATCAGGATCTAGCCTTACTAATGCTCAGAGAGGGCTCTCTCTTTACGATTTAACTTTGTTGAGTTAATTGATTTTAGGCTAGTTATTTAAGCTTTGATTGGGTTTTGATTTTGATTTGGTGGTGGAATCAATAACTTAGATGGATAGAGGGATGTCCTTTACCATTGGGATATGGGGTCCAGTGTCAAGAAAACAGGACTGAATCAAGTTCTAAAGATAGTGTTTATAGGGCAAGGTAGCTGAGTAAATTCAGATCTTTTAGGCTGGATGGTGAAGTGGTTTCCAATCGGGGTCAAGGAGAAATTAAGGATTCATCAAACTGGATAATGAGGGAAATGATAGAGGTCAATCGAAACTAGGGAGCAATGAAGGATTCCCTACTCTAGATATTAGAAGAAAACATTAAAATGAATAACTGTTTAGGATAGAGTGTACTTAAGCAAATTCTCTAATAATATTCCTGTTATTTCATTCAATTTAGATAACATGCAAGTATGTGAAACACTTAAGTAGATAAAAATTTGACAAATAGAAAATACTTCACTGAAGTGGCCCAACACATGAATCCTATAATGCAGTGCCTTTATTACTCAGTCCAGTCCGCTGACTTGAAAAAATGGTACAATGAACCCTTAGGTTTCAGATCAATACAAATATAGAAATGTTAAGCAATCCACACTCTATACTTCGAATTATGAAGTATTTATACAAAAATAGTTACAAAATAACCTAAACCGTTTTTTAGGATTTATTCAAGGAAAAAGAAATATCTTCACGCAAGAAGATAGAGACAAATATGTAACTGCGTCAAGCTGTCCCTGTTTATTTGGCTCTGTTGTCCGATCTTTTGCTGCCTTTTCTCCTTTGTTGTTTGTCTTTCATGCTGACTGCTCTTTTACTTTTCTTTTTGACTGATACTCTTTCATCTGATACTCTTTGACTTAGATGATCTGTTGCTTTTCTTTCACTACTCTGTCTCCACTATTTACCTTGCATTTTCACTGTAAATCATTTAATTTTTCCCAAGTCTCTGTATCTGGTAATTTAATATTTACCATTCTTTTGTAGACTTCATTAGCTTTTGTGTATTTTGCAAAGGTGGACTTGTTTACAAAAAGATGTTTTACCTCATGCTGGAGGTAAAAGAGGTTCTCAAAAGTCTGGTAAAGAACCTTTCTTGTAGGCATCCCTTTCATAGAGGAACTATTGGCTTGCTCCCTTCCCACTTCTCTGATTTTCTTGTTATAGTCTTCATGTGGCATTAAACTGTCATTTATTACCAATGGATTTGAGAGACCTTTTTGCCTCAAAGCATCAAATTTGACCATGAACTTGCCTATAGCTAGCTCCGTGGATTGGCATTTGTCCTCAAGCTACATCATCAAGTTCCTCTTGGTGATTACTTTCTTCACCTCTAGTATAGTGCCAGTCCTATGAACTATGTCAAGCTCCTACAATTCATATTTATTCTTTGAGTTAAGGAATTGGATTATTCTTGAGGCTTCTTCTGGCATATTTCCAAGTTCGGCCTTAACTCTTTGAATTGCTTCACCAACCTCTTTGAATAAATCATTTTGTTCAAAGATAACTTGTATAGATGGCCAAATATCATTGACAGAGTCAATGATGTTGGCCCATAACTTCTCTTTTGCTTGGGCAAGTGGATCCTTTAATGTTAATTCTTTTTCCAAGTTGTTTATCCTCTCAGTCAACCTATTTGACTTTTGTACTTCATTTTTATGCATAATTTGAGCCAGTTTCTTCTCATCCTCTAGAATTCTTATCTGTTCTTTAAGTCTATTTATTTCAGTGGTTTGAATGGACATGTCCTCCATGGATTTGACCAGTTTACTTGCTTCATCACTTGGATGAGTTGTTGCTATTGTTGAACCTGCTGCTGATGTAGTTGCTATTGCAACTAGAAGTGTTGTAGCTAGTGGAGTTGTTGGGTCCAATGAAGCTGCCAAAGTTGAAGGAACTGCTATAGTAACTGTAGGGATAGCAGTGGCAGTAGCTGTCTCAAGGCTGGCTTGTTTTAGTTGTATTAAACTATCCAATTCATTCTCCATTTCTTTCAATTGAGCATTTAATTGAAGTATGAGATCCATCATTTCATCCTACTGGGTTTGGCTTTCTAGGACCTCCTTGGTCTGCGGATGTTCAGAAGGAGGCAACTTCAGTTGTTTCTTTAAAGCAACAATATCCTCATTTTTCTTCTTTATTATTTTTTCTGCATCTTTGATATCATTTGGATTATATCCAATTTCAATTACCAAGTCTTCCAATGACTTGATTATGTTATCCTTGGCCTGTGAGGATGCCTTCTCTAGCTTAAACTGTGATGTGATGTTGTCTAGAGAACTTTGAAGCTTGTGCACACTCATTGCTTTGTTAGTCATTGTAGAGTAAATCATTTTAACTGCTTTCTTATGGAATTCAATTTGATCACTAGGGTGAACATCCCTGACCAAAACTTCAAACTTTGTCTTCCTATAGTTTAATGACGATCTAGGCTGCTGGATTGTAGGCTACATAAAGGTCATTTGCATTTTACTAGTTTTAATGTCAAAGGCTGACATTAATCTATTCTAATTGGTAGGTGTCTGTTTGAAGTACTGGGCATATGTTTCAGCCTTTAACGCCTCATTTCTCAACTTGATTTCTTTGTACTTCTCTTTTATATCTTTCTCTTTATCCACTGGTTCGTTGGATGAAGAGACTTCAATACTAAGCTGTTTTTCAATAATTTGAGTATTTGAGGTAGAAGGTTGATGAGTTTCCTTTGAAATTGTTGGACCTTTACTCTTTTCATCCATTGTGTCAGTATCAATGATTTCAACTGTCTCAATGGTGTCCTCTTGCTCAGTTACAGGATTAAGCTTGGGCTTCTTCCTGTAACTGATTTCAAACTTGTCATCTGTAGTATCCATTCCAGAGCTAGAATCTTCTTCACTGGTTCTTTTTACATTTCTGTCCTGCATGTTTGGAGTCTGTAAAATGGGACTAATGCCCATTTGTTCCTGTAGGGTTGGAACCTGCAGAAAGGAACTTGTATCTATCTACTTTTCCACATCTAATAAGGTATTTTCCACATCTATTAAGGCATTTTCCAACCACTTTGAATGGTTGGCATATCTTTCGATATCTGGCCTGTACTCATGCATAAAAGGGCTTAGTTTGAACTTGAGCCTTAATTTGTTTATAACTCCATTAGGGTCATACTGCCACATGAAACTGCTACTGAACTTCATCTGCTGTAAAATTTTCTCTGCTTCTTGTCCAACTTCCCTATTATTACAAATAAAAAGGCCCAATTGGTTTTTGATCTTGAACTGTGTTTTCTTCCCAGCTGATAGAAAATTGACCTCATTTGAGTTTATGATCTACCTGAAATACTCTAATGCAAATATCCTCATGGGGAGGAATTTGGGAAACTTGTAGGGAGTGAGATGGAATCCATATATCCTGATTTATGTGTGGTCTTGGTATAGATACTAGTCTCCCACTCTACTATTTTTAGACAACTGTAAAACTCTCTTAATCTCATCATTGGTCCTGGGTTGATTGCTACTGGTTAGCATGTTTACAACTGGATGAAAAAAAGGAATCAATGAACTCTTTATAACTAAAAACAATGGAATATCTTTGGATTAATGGTGTCCAAAAGATGATAGATCTTGGATGGCACTTAGTGTCTAACTTTTGGAGATGACTGGAAACTTGTCTAACTGAAAATATAGGAACATGTGAAACAATACTAAAGAGTATTTGAATACTCTTTCATTTGGCAATCTAATAAACTGCTCATGGATTATGTCTACCAAGAACTGAGCAAAGTTAAAAATTGTAGCTGGAGGCTTGCCTAGGCAAAAAATAGAAAGGAAAGCAAGTATAGCCTCATCTACGTGCTCATCAGTGGTGTATCCTAGAATACAAGAGAGCATGGCTATAATTTGTCTGGCTCTCTCAAAGAAAATGGTGGCAGCATATGGAGGACTATCTATAGGAGTATGAGACTCTTTTATGATGAAAGTCTGAAAGATTTGAGCTCTCTTGGGAAGGTCCAATTTTTTTTAGAGTTCAAGCAAGGCTTCAATGGAAAATGGGGTCTCATTTGGGTTTGGCTGGTTCTGCAACATTTGATTTATTGACTCTTCAGTAATGGTGAATAAAATATATTGGTCAAGAGAGACTATGGCTCTTTGACTTGGGACATAAAAATCTTAGTAGAAGTGGATGATTTCCGGGAACATGTATACCTGTGGGAACAAGTGTTTCGGCAAATTTGATTCCCATAGGTGAATGTCATCATTTTGGTTCATGAATTTATCTTTACTCCAACAGTGGAGTTTCAGTAGATAGCTAGGGGAAACAATGTCTTTAATTTGAAAATATCTATCGGCCAACGAGAGGTGGTCAATATCTAGGTGAGGGGCTTGCAGGGGTCTTACATCTAGAGTGCTTTGGGAAGCCATAATTTAGTTTATTCAACTAAAGTAATTTTTCTCTGGCTTTAGGAGTAAGGTCGAAAGCTCTGGAACAATGGGGAGGCTAATTACAGTATGTAGAAAAGGGATTTTGGATGTATAGTAATGTTTTCTTCAGTCTAGCAATGTTTTTTTAATTAATTTAATTAATTAACCTTTGATAATTACTGTGCATAGCTTAAATTACAGGGTCGTTCTGGTTCTTTCAAGAATACTTTGAAAATGACAATTTGATGCATAGACAGGGTTTTGTGGTAGCAACAGAGGTTTTTGAGGCTTCAATTGTCTATTTGCTGCTTCAATTTGGTGTCTGCAGTGTCTTTTAGTTGCAAAAGGTGGTTAAAATGGTTGCGCAGAGGTTCAAGGTTTCAGAATTGGTTAACAGAGGTATTTTGTAGCAAAAATGAGTGAAAAGAGTGAAAGGAGGCTTTTTTGGCTTTTTAACCAACAACGGTTACATTTTGGCGCGAGATTTGGTAAATGACCAGTGGGTAGTTTTCTTTTACGCGTTGAGACAGTTTTATGCCATATTGCACCGCTTTTGGGTGGAGGGTGGTATTTTTCATGAGCACACGATATAACCTAGTGCTGCCACGTAGCAAAATAGTGCTCGGCCAAAACCATGAATCTCGCATGTTTTTGGACCTTTAACTGTCATATGATGAAACTGCGCGATATGGATATGTGCCATTGGATCTAGAGGTGGGAGATCGGAGGGCTATCGTGTGGCAAAGTTGCACGGACAGAGATGGGATGTGGTTGGCAGGGTTTGGGGTTAAATACTACAACAACTTTAATACTTTCTAAGGTTTAGTGAGGGTTAGGAAATTATAGTGGGGGTTTAAATATATAAAGGGGGACTTTAGGAAATAACTTAGGATACAGGGTTTAGTGGGGTTTTAAGCGAAAACTAGGAAATTAATATGGGGGGAATGTATTATTTGTGATGGGAATGGGTTTCAGACTAGGGAAAGGGGAATGATTTTTAAAGGGTAATGTCTAGGGAAATGTGTGAAACAAAGGGAAAAAAGGTCAAAATGAAGGGAAAGGGTTTTTACAAGGGGAAATGAAGAGAGAAGGGGTGCTTTGGAACCAAGAAGGGACAACATTAGGGGATGAAAAGTAATGAAGGAATAATGAGGGGAAATTAATAAACTAAGTACGTGGGGGTTTAGTAAAATGAGGGGAAATTAGTAAATAAGCTTTAGTGAATTTCCTTTCTCTTTGACGATTCCTCCAGCACGTGAAACATAGGATTAAGCATGATAAAGGTGCTTTTGACTTAGCAACCTTGTGCACTTGCAAAACTTATTCTACCTACCCTTTATTTACCCTAGCATTTTCTCTTCATTCATTGGGTGCATTTGAGCTTGTTGACCCTTTATTTATTTTTCTTTGATAAGTAAACCATCTAATTCTAACCTTATAACTTCCAATGGCTCAGATTAAACTGATGATCTCATTATTATTTTATACCTAACTACTGATATGCTAAGAACTGATATGCTAAGATTAAATAGTTTGGCTAGATCGTCCTTCTCTATCTATCAACATGAAATTTAAAGCATGAACGAATCAAGATTAAACTATTTGACCATCATGGATTGTGGCATTTTTTGACAAGCTGCACACAATCCTATTTTACAAAGTAAAGTAAAGGTAGTGGCATTTGAATTGGCAAACTTTCATGATCTATTCTTACCTCTTTTTTCTATTTTGGGGGTTCATATTTTTTATATCTTTTTGATCTTTTTTTTTCTTTTAGTCCTTTGAGTATTCTTTTAGGACTTACCCTCTTTACATTTTTTATTTTTAATATGGGAAAACATTTTGCAGAAAGTAAAAGTATGTACAATATTACAAGACTAACCATAGCCAATTCAAAATTATGAGTCCTATTATTATAGGACCCAAACATGTTCTTCTATTTGTCTCTTTAGGAAGGAATTCTCAGATTTTGCTTCAAATTTGTAGTCTTTGACCGTTTCTCTGACCTTCTCAATCATGAATTTGTTAGCTCGAAAAACTGTGTAGTTTTCACACTTTGGTACATTTGCAAGTGGATTCAGTTCCATATTTCCTAAAGGGCGAGGGTGATCAGTCAAAAGATCAAAGATGGGAAAATAGGAAACAGGGAGAAGAGACGAAAGCTGCTAGAAGGAAGATCGGGCACCAAAAGCAGAAAAGAAACTGGGAGACAACAGGAGCTGCGCAGAGATGGGGGCTACAGGAGAAACGTAGAGGCGGGGGAAACTGGAGCTACACAGTAGTGGGGGCACCAAAGATGCGCGAAGGAAAAAATATTGTAGACGCCTCCAAAGCTGCGTGAAAGCTAGAGAAACGCGAAGGCTAATGGGACAAGGAAATACCCACCAGAGTTGCGCGAAGTAATTAGGCAAGGAGAGATCAGAGCAGATAATATTAGTCCCCAAAGGGACGTAACTACAACTATTCGAAAAGGGAAGCTTACTATTGAGATTGAGGGAAAGGAGAGGGAGCATGAAGATGGCACATGTAGGATAATATGAATTGGGGGGGAGAATATATAGCTGCGCAACTTGCCTCCACAACGGTGAGAAAATATGCATTTCACAGGAAGCTTGATAAGTTGCCAGATGCTTGCTAACCATGGACAGATTGTCACAGCTATTCTTGGGGTCTTCCTTTGATTTTGTGATATTCAGATATCTACTCGTTTGAGTCGAAGTGGCTATTGCCCAACTTGATGTTCCCTCTTTGATTGCTATTTTCTGCACATTGTGGCGGGAGTTCCTATGGAATAGTTTTATGAGAAATCACATTATCAATTCTAGATTTTCCCATAGGATGGTTGATATCCAGATTCGCTTGCATATCGGTAGTACGATTATTTTATCTAAGAATATGCTTGAAGGTGACTTCACCTAGAGATAACAAGTTTTTTTCCACACTTTTTGTTATTTGTCTCATGGCCTTATTTTTGGGGCTTCTTCTTTCCACCATTGAATGGATTATTGAAGAGTCCCCCATTATGACCAGATTCTTCATACTGCATTGCCTTAGGATTTCCATTCACAAAAGGAGTCCATATGCTTCTACTCTGTTATTGGATAGTTCTCCTAATCCCCATTCAAAAGTAATAGTATTTTTCCCTCCTGGGTCAAAGAGAACACCTCCTGCTCCAGCCTTGCCTGGGTTGGACTTCGAAGCACCATCAAATAGTAAGTAGGGCCTATTTAAATTTTTTGTCCATGCTTTGAATTCCTCTTGTTTCATTCTTATTTTCCAATTCTACATATTATTAGGAGATTTGCTGATGTGAATTTTTTGTTGCTTGCTCATCTTGAATTTAGCCGAGACTATTGCCTCATGCTGCAGTTGTTGGACATCTATTGCTTTAACTCCTTTAGAGTTGATGAATTTAGATGAAATTCTCCAAGTTTTTTCCAATACTGTTATGGTGTTTGGAGTGTGGTCTTTAAATATCCTCTGATTTCTTGCTATCCAAATTTGCCAACACATAAATGAGGGCAAGCTCAGCCAATATATTTTTACTATTTCTTTGTTTTTGAAGGAATATGGATATTTTTTTCCCCAGGTTGATATAAGCTCATGATAAGGTAGAAAATGTTGGATGCTAACCTCCAAGGGACTAACAAGCCCTTTCCAACAGTTCCTGGAAAAGGGGAATTCCGAAAAAAGATGTTAGATATTTTCTTCACCTCCATGACACATAGCACAGCGAGATGGGCCTTCATATCCTTTCTTTTTAAGATTATTAGTGATCAATATTTTTCCTTTGAGCAATGTCCACATGAATAGTTTTATTTTTGGCAATGTTTCGATTTTCCATGCCAGCCTCCAGAATCTCCAGTCTCGATTTTCTTGCTGATGTAAAGTGGCATATCCTGTTTTGACTGAAAAATCTCCTCCATTAGGATTCAAATGAAGGGAATATTTTGAATATATACTTAGTGGAGGAGCCCACTTAAGATATGAGATTAGGGACTTCCACTAAGGGACAAGACCATGAGGGAGGATGGGGATCCTCCAATCCTCCCATTCTCCATCTCTCCAAAGAGATATCATCCAACATAGTGATTCATTTTGTTTTCATCCATCTTCTTAGATCTTGAAGATTTTCTTGGCAGACTATGGGTTGATTTCCCATTATTCTATCCTTCCATATTTTTATGGATTTTCCATTACCAAGTATCTTAGAAGAGTTTTCTTTAATGAGGGAAATGGTTTTTTTGATTAGATTCCATACCTCGGAGCAGGACCTGATTGGATAACGTTTTATCAATAAGAGGATTCTATCGTGGTTCATGTATTTTGCTTCTAGGATTTGCTTCCACCAGTTTCTCTCTCATGTTATTAGTCTCCATGTTATTTTTTCTCCTAGAGCGAAGTTCATTATTCCTGATAGTCTTATTTCCAACCCACCTTTCTCATAGGGTTGAGTTACTTCATCCCATTTCACAAGGCTCTGCTTCTTTGTCTCCACTTTACCTCCTTGCCATAGGAATCTCCTGATTACAAGCTCAATTTGTTTATGTATACTTGCTGTAGCTAGTATAGCAACATACTGATAGATTGGGAGAGCTGTGAGTAGGGCCTTTATTAATACCACCCTTCTTGCCATATTGAGCCAGATCATGCCCTAGTTCTGCACTTTTTGTTTCATTTTCTCAATGTACTTATTCCATATGTCAGTCTTCAAATTTTCTTTTGAGATCGGAAGTCCAAGATATTGGAAGTGGCTCCACTTCTCTTGAAATGGAATTTCCAAAATTTCTGATATTTTTTGGAGTGCGAGATGAAGTGTTCCATCCATAGACTCTGGATTTCTGATTATTTAGAAGCCCCTTGGAGGCTTCCATAAAACTGTTTAGTACCTTTTTTATTCTTCTTTCCATTATGCAGTAGGCCCCTCCCATAATCAAAGTGTCATCTGCAAATAGGGAGTGGTCTATACCTTTTACTTCAGGAGAGATTGAGAATCCTATGATAGTCCTCCCTTGTCTTCATTTCTCAAGACTTCTACTCAGGGAGTCCAGCATTATAATGTATAAGAAAGGAGAGAGAGGACAACCTTGTCGTAGCCCCCTTGAACTCTGAAAATATTCACTTGGTCTTCCATGACCAATGGAGCAATCCAAGGACCCACAATACATGCTTTTATTATATCTATTTCCTTTTTGGAGAAACCAAATCTCTGTAGGACAGCCGCAAGAAAACCCAGGTTGAACCTATCAAAAGCATTAGCCATGTCCAACTTGAAAATCATTCCTTTTTATTTCATCATACTAGAGTGTAAAGCTTTCTGCACTATTAGAATGTTGTCCATAATTTGTCTTTTAGGGACAAATCCTCCTTGCTTTTCTGATATTATTTTAGGAAGCAATACTTTGATTCTGTTTGCCAGTATTTTTGTTGTGATTTTGTAGGAGGAGTTACATAGATAAATAGGCCCGAATCTACTAAAGGAGTTAACATTTGACTCTTTTGGAACAAGAGCTAGGAAGGAAGAGTTTGTGAATCCTCCAACCTTGAATTTCCCAAAAACATTTCTTATCATTCTTATAAAATATTTTTTAATAATGGTCCAGTTATTTTTATAGAAGGAAATAGGGAACCCATCTAGGCCAAGAGCCTTATCCGGATGCAAATCCCAAACTGCATCTACCACTTCCTTTTCTTCAACTGTTCTTGTGAGTTCACTGTTTTCTACTTCACTGATTTTCCTTGGTATATGCTGAAGATATTCTTAATACTCGTTATTTGATGTTGGGGACGATAATAGATTTTTATAGTATCTGTAAGCCTCCTTCTTTATTTCCTCTTGTCCTATGACTACTTTTCCTTCATTATCTTTAATGCTGTCTATTTGATTTTGGTTTCTTCTTATCCTGGTCGTATTATGAAGGAAGGTTGTGTTCTTGTCTCCTGCTTTGAGCCATAGACTTCACGATTTTATCCTTCTCTCTTCTTTGTCCTTTCTGTTTTGTCTATAAATCTCCCAATATGTTTGTTTTTCCTGCCATATGCTCTCCTACATTACCTCTTGCTGCTCCTTTTCCATTTGGATTATGTCTATTTTTTATGCTATTTCTAACTTTCTTTTTTGTGTTTCTATATTGTTGGTCCTTTCCCAATGTTTTAGCTCTCTCCTTAGACCTTTTAGTTCAGTTTCCCAAACATAGTTAGGTGAGCCATTAATTGGTGTTGTCCACACTTCAGTTATGATTTTTTTGACTTCTTCTTCGTCGTTCCATGTGGAGCTGAATCTGAAAGGAATTGGGCCAAGATTATCTAACTTCCTAAGGGTGATTTCCATTGGTTTGTGATCTGATGCTATATTGTGGATGATTTTGGATTTTATCTCACTGAACTCATTGACAACTTTGTCTTGTATTAGGAATCTGTCAAATCTTCCCTTGGTATTATTTTTACCAATTCTTTTGTTGCTTGATGTGTAATTTCCATTGCTAGGAGGCATGTCCATTAATTTGCACGCTTAATAATAGATTCTAACATTTCCCTATAAGGATCAGCATTGTATTTTCCCCAGAATTTTTCCTCTGCGCTCAATACCAAATTGAGATCTCGTCCTATGATTATGCCTCTGTTTTGGTCCTACATAAGGTGAATTTTTAGGGTGGACCGACAGACTTCCTTATACTTATAATAGTTTGGGGCATGCATATTTATAATGCAATACTTATCTTTTGTTTTTTTGTTTTTCATTTCTGTTATTATCCAATGCAACTCTTTTTTTTGCTGACTGAGCTCCCAATTTTCGGTTTTCCAAAGTGTGCATATTCCTCATGAGGCTTGGGTTGCTGGGATTGTGGTTCCTTGATAATTTTTGGGTTTTTGTATTATTGTTTCCATTTCCTTTTCATTTTCCTTTGTCTCCTGGAGCATAAAGATATCAGGTTTCTCTGTAGTTATGATATCTGATTCTTTCATTGCCTTAATTTTTGGCATACTTCCCATTCCTCTGCAATTCCAGGAGACTATAATCATTATCACTTGACGTTAAGGGTTGAGGGACCTTTCCCTCTATTAGGGTGGGTGATTTTATCCTTTTTTTTCCAAGAAAGTGTCCATAGGTTGTTGGGTTCCCAGAGCCATTTCTTTTACTACTGCTTCATCTCTAATTTCTCTGTTAGTTTTTTTGCCTGCCTTTTTAGGGTGATCATGAGAGGAGAGGAGCTCTTTGGAGAGGGTGAGAGTGATTATGTGATCGAAGGAAGAGGGGTGAGGTCTTTGGGAGGGGATAGGATAGGAATGGGAGGGATTAGAGGGGAAGGGAAGAAGAGGGGGGAAGGAGGAGCGGGGATCATGGGCCATAAGAGAGCCAAAGGGATTAGAGACCAATAGATCTGAAAAGGGGGGAGGTATAGAAGATAGAGGGAGGGGAGCTGAAGGAGAAGGGGGTCTTGAGATGAAATAGGCCTAGAAGGGAAGGATGGGGGGGAGAGGGGGTGCAGGGATGAGGAAGGGGGGAAGGTAGCTGAAGAGGGGGGAAGATTGGACATAGAAGAGGATTTGGGTTTGGTTGCTGACTTTTTCTTCTTGACCTGCTCCCATTTTGGTTCCTGGTTTTTTATTTCTTCCGTTTCCTGATTTTTAGGACATTTATTTGCAAAATGGCACACCTTACATTTGAATGGTATTTGTTCGTAGTCTAGCTGTTGGATGTGAACCTAGTTATCCACTTTGATCTTGAGTATTTCTGGAAGTCCTTTCCCCAGATCTACTTCTACACATATTCTCACGTAGGCATGCATGTTTTTATTTGGCTCACTTCTGTCAATATATTTCCCCACAACATTCTCTATTGCTTTAACATATTCCTCTCCCCAATGAAGAGGAATATGAGGGAGCCTCACCCATACTTTCACTACATTTGGCACATCTAGCTCTGGATCGAAGTCCGGAGTCCATTTGTTGAGATAAAGCCCTCTTGAATCCATGAAATATGACCCGTTTCTGAAGATTAAGTCTCTGTCCTATTTCGTTTCAAAGTGGAAGGTAAAGTATCCTCTTCCATAGAATCTGATGGAGATTTCCCCATGATAGATGAGGCCCAGTTTCTTTCTACCCATTTGAGGATCGAACGGTGAGAGGGCCATAGACTAGTGAACTGACCCACCAAACCTCGCTCAACGAGAGACAAAGCTGTGCGGCGAGGAAGAGCAGGAGGAAGGTTTATTTCAGGCATTTCATCGATCTTCTTAACAAACTTTGATACGGATGGCCTGGGACGAGACGATACCAAGGAGAAGAGCAGTGAAGCGAAGGCTTCCGCATTTTCTCCCAGCTGTGCTAAAGTTTCTGCATATGGGATAGGGATCGAAGTACCCTTAGGAGGAGGCTTAACTAGATCCATCATGTCCCAGGCGAGGGCTGAGAGCCCCGGGAGCTGAAGGAGAAGGTCGCTCACAAAGTTTGAAAACATCTGGGCGGGAGCACAACGCACTCAAATTCTCTGGTGTTTGACAAGATACATTATTACCCATAAACACATAACTACCATTCACAACTTCATATGAAGTGAACCAATTTCTGTGCGTACTCATGTGAATCTAACAACCAATTATCATAATTCTAAGAGACATTACAAACAGGTAAAACATTAGAGAAATTTTGAGGTCTAAAATGGGCCTCCTAAGAAAAATGTACAACCAAAATAAACTTTATAAGAACCAATGGATTCAAAATGATGATGTCAACCATGGGGGATGATTCACCATTTTTGGAGTAAAAAACTAAAAATAATAAAAAATAACAAAATAACAAAATTACTTTTTCAACTCGTATTTTTAACTTATATCCATAAAGTTTTACTTATATTTCGAGTGGAAGTACTCGTTGGATGGAAAATTTAATTCCTCATTCAGGGAGAAACCATATTGCATACTTTCGATGGACCCTACTACAAGAAAAATGTGAAAACATGAAAAACGTTATTGCAATCACATTTTTCTTGTATTTCTCATTTTTCGTGTATCAGGGTCCATAGAAAGTATGAAACATGGGTACTCCTTGGATGAGAAATCAAATTCTGCATCCAACGAATGTTTTCGCTCAAAATTTGAGTAAACTGATATGGAGATAAGTTGAAAATATGTGTTGAAAAAAATAGTTTTTGTTCTTTCCCTCTAAAATTTGATGATGTAATCTAATCTTATTTTATTCCACTATTATTTTATAATTTCCTTAGGTGACCTATTTTAGACCTCAAAACTACCCTAATGCTTCATCTACCATACCCAATTCAATAGATAAAACCTCATCAATCATACTTGACTCAATTTGATTTGCTTCCTTCTTCGGGTTTTCAGACTCCTTTAATTTCTAACAGTCTTTCTTGAGGTGTTTAATTTTGTTGCGGTACCAGCGTTTGGCTTTACACTTCTTGCTCTTTGATTTTGATCTGGAAGAACTCCTTGCTTTCTTCCCTCTTTCCTTTGACCAATCTCTAGCTACTATGGCTTTTGGTGCAGATGTTTCAATGTTGGACTTCCTCCATACTTCTTTAGATAACAGAGCTCCCACAACTGTATCAAATTCCAAAGATTTAGATGTGCTCAAAATGATAGAAGTTACTAAGTGGTCCTATGAGTCGAGGACAAAAAACAATAGAGTGATAACTTTGTCTTCTTCCTGAAATTTAACTTCCATATATGACAATTGGCAAATAAGTGTATTAAAAAAATTTAAACTTTCTGCAATTTTTGTAACCTCATTCATCCGAAAACTATGCAATTTCCTTTTTAGATAAATTCTATTGGTTAAAGATTTGGTCATATACAACATTTTTAGTTTTCCCCATAAACCAGATGCCGATGTTTATTCAACAATGTTGAAGAAAACTTCATTTTTCAGACACAACTTGATGGTACTGAGAGCTCGAGCATCCAAGTCCTCCCAATCCAAATCTATCATGCCAACAAGTTTCTTCTTCACCCCATCTAAATCTATGTGCAACCTTTGTTGCACCAACAAATCCCTAGCTTTCAATTTCCATAATGCAAAATTATTCTTTCCGGTGAACTTCTCCACCTCGAATTTAGCATTCGTCATTTTTAAGATTTCTTCTTACAAATCCTCTTACTAGGGTTTCCTTTCTTCAACTAGGGTTTCAAAAATAAATTCTGGTTTCCCTTCTTTCAGTTTAGGTTTCTTAAAATTTTCTGATTTCTAGAAAATTTCTCCTCCTATTCCAATTTTTCTATTACTGCTCAATAAACCCTACTCCATTTCACTTTCAAATGATTAAAAAAAAAATCTGTTTCTTTTCCGGGAAAAAAATAAAAAATTGCTTTTTCTTTTCCTTAATTAATGAAACCCTACTAAAACAACCTTCATTCAACAACATTAACCAATTTTATGAAAAACCCAATAACAAAATTTCCAGAATTTATTTTAATATAAAAAATTACCCGGACTCTGTCTTTTTTATGACTTCTACTACATTAATTGACTGTATATCCTGCCCTATTCAAATTTGACTATGTTAGTCTCCTTGACAGGGGACTCTACCATACCTCCTTTTACTGCGATTTCCTCAGGGGCATGGGCTGTTCACTTAAACAGTGAATGACGGTCCTCTTTTCCTGCACGACGGGCTTGGTGGCTACCTCTGTGGAACTGATGGTGGTAGTAGAGCGGTGGTTTTTTGACTGGCACGATTAGCGGCTGCCTGTTCTACCGGGGTTGTCATGCTCTTCCTCTTCAACTTTCTGTCCAACGACAACGGCTTTACCATATTCCCCTTCTCTCCAGTTTCTTTTTCACGATGGCGGCAGGACTCATGCAGCATAGAGACAGGCTCAAAGATTCAGCGATAGGCGTGGTAGATAGTCAACAACTTCTTCTCCTTCTTAAAAAATAAGAGATCTTTTTGCTGCTCAGAGATACCTCTCCCCCAGACTATATCAATTAGAGATCTTTTTGCTGCTCAGACATACCTCTCCCCCAGACTATATCAATTGGGCTCTTAAAACAAAATTTTAAACTATTTAATGACTTCAACGACCATGCAAGCGTGGCAGACTCCTAAACTGACTACTCTTAGGCTCTAATACCACTTGTTGGTATTAAGAGACATTAAACATAAGAGACATTAAACATACACAAAAGAAAAATATATGGAGAAAAAACTGAATGGAAATTGAATCAAATACACACCAAGAACACATAAAAATTACATGATAAAACTGTGACAATATGTCAACGAAACCTCCACGGCACAAAACAAGTGGAGACAACAATACTTCTTCCTCCATCATCATTCCAATTACATTTATCGACACGACCTACACATTCAATGGGTTTACCATTCGTATTCTATTTCGTCAACAAGAAATCTGGGAGAGCTCACTATGCTAACATAGTAGCGGCCTACTAAATCACTGACACCTCTGTCGCTTCCATTCTGAGATTCAAGCGAGTCTATAATGTTGAAAATGTAATTTCAACGCAGCCGTACCAAACCCCGAAACCACAGCAACAAAACCATAAAACCGCCGGTAAGTTTCTCGGACCCGCTCTTGCGTAAAGTGGTTTCCGTACATAGGCGCTCCGAGAAAGTTCAAGTGTTGACACGTGGTTGAGGCGTGACATCACCCTCTGACAATTTCTCGGAAGGTAAATGTCGACTAAAAAGGCCTTCCAATATTCACCACCTTCGTCCGATCTGCTCCAGCGTTCTCCACCGTTGATTGCACTCCAAGATGCACACGAGCCTGCAGTTAATATTGCGTGGAGTAAAACAAAAGTTTTGGTTGATCGCCCACGTAAAGAGATTAATGTGATTTAATGTAGTTCGTAGAATGTTGGTAGGAGTTTTAATTTTTCCATAGTTACGGAAGTATGGGTAATTTAAAATAGGCATGGGCATAGGTAATTGTTTTAAAATTTTAATGTTTTTTTATGGGAGTATGGTCATATACGCAATGTAATTTTTTTTTTGGTGTTGTTGTTGCATACGCATAGTATGCGTTATGATTTGTGTTGTGTTGACCATTCTGTAATATAGCAATAGAACGCACAGCAGTGCAGGAGCGAAGGCGATGAAGTGAATGAAGAAAACCAGGGGAAGAATGTATCAAAAACCATGAATTGTTTCACACAGCAGTAAAAAGGGAAAAGTAAGTTTTGGTGAATATGTAATTTTTCACACAGCAGTGTGTTGATCTTTCTTTTACAGCAGTAAATCCTTGTAATCTTTGTTTTCACACAGCAGTGAATGTAAATGAAATTTTTACACACAGTGGTGTAAAATTTCAAAGGAGACAGAGTAATCTTGTTGAAATGTTTTGGTGAATCCCTCTGAGTGAAAGAGGATGAATATGTATCAGTGATTTTTATTTTAATGAATAGAAAATCTTTTATGGTGGTGCAATACTCTGTTCTCAGTTAATTTTTTTTTAAAAGCCTCTCTGTGCAAAAAGATCCTGGAGTAAAGGAAACAGAACATTGCCTCTGTGTGCTTGAATTGTTTGTGTTTTTGGGATTTTGCCAGAAAAATCCCCAACAGTGGTATCAGAGCAGGCTTAGGCTCTTTGAAGGTGACAAAGAAGCTGAAGGAAGGAGTTGTTGACTGCAGCAGTGTCTCAGGAGAAGTGTGAGGACTCGGTCAAAGATCCAGGTATTTTTCAAGTTAGTTGTTTTAAAATACACAGTCAAGAAATTGAAGCATAACTAAGGATGCAAGGAATGGCCAGCACAAGCACTGGTATGGGTATGTTTAACACCCAACTCCCACAGTTTAATGGGAAAAACTATGACTACTGGGCAATAACCATGAGATCCCTGTTTGCCTGTCAAGACTTATGGGAATTAGTTCAAGATGGTTTTGAAGAACCAGCAGATGAAAATGAGTTTAATAGATTAACTCGAGCAGAGAAGGATCTGCTGAAGAGCAATAGGAAGAAGGATTCAAAAGCCCTTGTATTTTTGTATCAAGCAGTGGACCAGAGTGTGTTTCCAAGGATAGCAGCAGCTAAGACATCCAAAGAAGCATGGCAAACTCTCAAAATAGCCTATCAAGGCATGGAGAAAGTGAAGACAGCAAAACTACAATTGCTGAGAAGAGATTTTGAGAATATGAACATGAAGGAGTCAAACAACATTGACTCATTCTTCACACATGTAATTGGTCTGATCACACAGATGAGGACTCATGGAGAAACCATTGAAGAAAGAAGGATTGTGGAGAAAATATTGAGGGTCTTACCCTCAAAGTTTATGCTATTGTCACCACCATTGAAGAGACAAAGGATCTCTCAAACTTTTCAGTTGATGAGCTACATGCATCACTGATAACACATGAGCAGAGATTGAGTAGGAATGAAAACTCATCTCTAGAGCAAGCCTTTAAGACCCAGATGTCCTTTGGAAGAGGAAGAGGTCAAGGCAGAGGAAACAAGAGAGGAAGAGGCAGAAGCCAGAACAGAGGTGGAAGAAGCAGCCCAGCAAATGCTCAAGGAAGAGGCAACAATCCAAATCAGAACCAAGACCAAGGCAGCAGCCAACAAAGAGAACAACATCATGCTCAAGGACAAAGGTATGAAAAATCCAATGTCCAATGCTATTATTGTAAGAAATATGGGCATTATGCCAGTGATTGTAGGAAGAAGCAACATGATATGAGTAATAGACAAAATACAAATGTTACTAGAGAGAACATCAACCAAACTAATGTGTTGTTAGCTTGTAACATGGCTGAAACAAATAGTGAAGATATATGGTTTTTAGACTCAGGTTGCAGCAACCATATGACAGGAAATATAGCTCTCTTTTCTGCCCTAGATAAAAATATGAAATCAGAAGTCACACTAGGAATTGATAGCAAAATTTCTGTTATGGGAAAAGGGGAGGTAAAAATATTTACAAAGCAAGGAGAAAGGAAAACCATAGCAGATGTCTATTATGTCCCCGGAATGAGATGTAACCTCTTGAGTGTTGGACAGCTTGTTCAAAAGGGTTACAATGTTTTCTTTGTGAATGATGTGTGTACCATCATGGATATACCACCCAGCAAACGATGTATTGCTGAAGTGAAGATGACAAGGAACAGGATGTTCTCTTTCAGGATCAGGGCAGATTTGAAAAACAAAAATGAAATTGCAGCAGTTACTCAAGAGGCCTTCCAATGTGTGCCAAAGGATGAAAATTGGTTGTGGCACTTGAGATTTGGACATCTCAATTTTGGAGGTCTAAACTTGTTAAGCAGAAAATGAATGGTGAAAGGATTACCATTGATAGAGAAACCGGACAGCCTATGTGAAGGTTGCATTTTGAGGAAACAACATAGAGAAAGTTTTCCATCAGGTAAAAGCATAAGGGCAAAGGCACCCTTAGAGATCATCCACTCAGATTTATGTGGACCGATGCAAGCTGCATCACTAGCAGGCAACCAATATTTTCTAACTTTTATTGATGATTTTACAAGAAAGTTGGGTTTATTTCCTGAAGAACAAAAGTGAAGTGTTTGAAAAATTCTGAAATTTCAAAGCACTTGTGGAGAACCAAAGTGGGCTGCATATTAAAGTTTTTAGAACTGATAGAGGAGGTGAGTATATCTCCAAGGAATTCCTAAGTTTTGTAGAGAAAATGGAATTCATAAGCAATTTACAGCTAGGTACACCCCACAGCAAAATGGAGTTGCTGAAAGGAAGAACAGGACCATCATGGATATGGCGAGGAGCATGTTGAAGGCAAAGCATTTGCCAAATGATTATTGGGCTGAAGCTGTAAATTGTGCAGCATATATTTTGAACAGGTGTCCTACAAAAGTTGTGATGAATAGAGTGCCGGAAGAAGCATGGAGTGGGAGAAAGCAAGGAGTCACCCACATGAGAGTTTTTGGATGTGTGGCTTATGCACACATTCCAGATCAGCTAAGGAGGAAGTTGGACAACAAAGGGGAGAAATGTCTTTTCATTGGATACAGTGAAGAATCCAAAGCTTATAGGTTGTATATCTCATCTACCAAGAAGTTTTTTGTTAGTAGAGATGTTCAATTTATTGAGGAGGAAGCTTGGGATGGAAGTGTAGAGAAAACAGTGAATGTTAAAAGCTGGTTGTCTCATGATGAAGATGATGATGAGATAGCTGAAATGCATCCCCAAACAGCAATGCCAACACAAGGGCAACAAGCGACACCCTTGAGGAGAAATGGAAGTGCTTCTCCAAGAACACCACAAAGTAGAAGTTCAAGTGCATCTTCAAGCACTTGCACACCGAGTGAAAGAGGTAAAAAGTTTAGAAACTTAAGTGACATTTATGATGAAGGAATGAATTCCTTATTTGCTTTGTATTGTCATGTTGATGACCCTATTCATTTCGAAGATGCAATTAAAGACAAGAAATGGATAGAAGCTATGGATGAAGAAATGAATGCCATAGAGAGAAACAAAACATGGGAGTTGGTTGAGCTACCAAAAGGTAAGGAAGTCATTGGAGTTAAATGGGTCTATAAGACCAAGTGCAATGCTGAAGGCAAAATTGAAAGACACAAGGCAAGGCTGGTTGTCAAAGGGTACAAGTAGCAGTATGGGAGAGATTATGAGGAGACTTTTGCACTGGTTGCAAGAATGGAAACCGTGAGAGCAGTGCTGTCCATAGCAGCACAAAACAAGTGAAAAGTTTACCAAATGGACGTGAAGTCAGCATTCCTAAATGGAGTGTTAAAGGAGGAGGTCTATATTGAACAGCCTCTAGGCTATGAGAAGAAAGGCCAAGAACACAAAGTATGCAGATTGAGGAAAACTCTTTATGGGCTGAAGCAAGTGCCAAGAGCGTGGTACAGTAGGATAGATTCCTATCTACTCGAGAATGAGTTTGACAAATGTGAGGGAGAACCCACCGTCTACATCAAAGAAAAGGATGGTAAGATCTTAATTGTTGTGTTATATCTTGATGATATGATTTTTACAGGTAATGATGACTACCTCATTAAAAATTTCAAATCAGTCATGAAAGAAGAATTTGAAATGACTGACATGAGTTTGCTGAGATACTTCTTAGGAATAGAGGTAAATCAAAATGAAAATGGAATTTTTATCTCTCAAGCGAGATATGTAAATGAAGTATTGGGCAGATTTAACATGCAAGAATGCAAGGCAGCGATCACTCCCACAGTAATGGGATTAAAACTCAGAAGAGAGGACAACAACAAGGATTTTGATCCTAGTTTGTACAAGAGTATTGTGGGAAGCCTTATGCATTTAACAGCAACTAGGCCTGACATTATGTATGCTGTTAGTTTAATTTCCAGATTCATGGAGAGGCCAAAGGAGGCACATTGGCAGGCAGCAAAAATAATTCTGAGGTATGTCAAAGGCACTAAAAGATTTGGCATTTTATATAATGTTTCAGAAAGTTCAGATTTAGTTGGCTACACCGATAGCGATTGGGCTGCAAGTGTTGATGATCAGAAAAGCACTTCTGGTTATGTTTTTCATATGGGTTCAGGAGCCATTTCATGGGCTTCTAAGAAGCAGTCCATTGTAGCATTGTCTACAGCAGAGGTTGAATATGTGGTAGCTACAGCAGCAACATGCCAAGCAGTGTGGATGAGAAGAATGTTAAGGAGCTTAGGCCAAGAGCAGGCAAAAACAACAACGTTTTTTTGTGACAATAGCTCAGCTATTCCATTATCAAAGAATTCAGTGTTTCATAAGATAACGAAACACATTGATACAAGGTTTCACTTCATCAGAGAATTGGTGAACAATGGAGAAATTGTCCTAGAACATTGCAGGACTCAAGAACAGGTTGCAGACATTTTGACAAAGCCATTGGATCAGAAAAGCTTTGAATTTTTGAGGAAGTGTTTGGGTATTATTGAATACCCAGCAGTTGAAATTAAAGGGGAGTTTTGAAATGTAATTTCAACTGCACTCCAGCAATAAGCGATCCCAGCGACTTCAGCGATGAACACTTCGGCGAAATGGCAGCGGGCATTATAAAGTTGTGTTTGTTGACTGTGATGAGCGATTGCCGATATCGCTATCGGCGGAAACCAAATGGGCAGCCTTTACCATGAGATAAGTTGCGACCCGATATCCCGGACCGGATGGGTATTCAACATTTTGTTTAAAGTCATTTCAGTTCTGCCAGTGGCTCGTTTTATGTTTTTATGCATTTTAGGCATATGTTAAAATATGTTGTATTGGAGGTATCGGCAGAGATTGTGATCGGGATTTCGCAATCGGGGAAACCATGGGTGCACACTTTTGCATATATGTGTGCCATGCGATGAAGCTCGGACCGGATGAGTTTACAAAGTCAAATTGATTAATGGTTGAAGTACAGGTCTGCAAAATAAATTTGACATGAAGTAAAAGTTTCATTACGGCCGTTTATCTCAGTAAAACAGTGAATGAAATTTACTGTGGGTTGGTATGTTTTGGTGAAGTTTTTAATTTTATTAATTTTTTTTTTTCAGCGGAAGTATGGCACAAGTAAAAGCCTGTAAAGGCATTTATTTTTTATTATCTTCTTTTAAGGCAGCATGGCAAGTGAAAACGCATGCAAGTTCTTTTTGGTTGACATATATAAATGTAATGTTTCATTTTTTTGTAAGTGTGAGAGTAATTAAAAAGGAAGGCACAGCAGTGTGAATGTAATACTCTCGATGTACGCAGCAGCGTGAGAAAAATATATGTGTAACTTTCACACGCTGGGTGAATCCCTGTGTGACAGAGGAAGGTTATAATGTGTAACAACAACTCTTATGAATGAATAGAAATCCTTTGCGTGTGTGTACTCTGTCTGGTGCTGAGAATTTTTTTTGTCTCCACTGTGTTAAAAAATCTTGTGGAGAAACAGAGCATTGTCTATGTGTGCAAATTGTTATGTTGTTTTTAAGATTTTGACAGAAAAAAATCCCTAACAAAAGAGTAAGTTGCTGCTGGAGATAGAGTGTCAATCCTAAAGCGGAAGAAACAAAAAAAAACGGCTATATGAAGCCATTTGAAATTGATTGTTGTTAGCCAGATTCAATACCTGATCGACGCTGTGTGGCAGAAGGCCCCGCATTGCAGAAGAGGACTGTATAGTGAGTGTCTGTTGCGCAACCGAACGTGACGTCGTTGTTGTCGCCCGCGTAGGTCTTGGCCTGCGGGCAAAATTGCCTGAAATGCGCCGAATAATTAATGGCGCTACAATTGACGGCGCTCGAATACCCCTGGTGTGCAGCAATATTCCTCTAATCGGAGAGCATCACAGGCACTCTTGCATCCACCGGAAGCATTTAATTTAGCGGGACAACTAGCGGTTATATTTCTTGTTCAGGAGGTTGCGCTGCAGGTAGAGTTGGAGGGTATGATCGAAATTGGGAGGTTGAATCCATCAACGAGAGAGATGTCATAGGAGTTAGAAGTGTATTCGGCTAGAGTAATTGGGAATGTTCCCAATTGACTTTCCGTACAGTTTAGTAGGCCCCTGCAGTCCCCAGTAATGCAGTTGCCTAAGCCGCTGCTGTTGAAGGAACACCCCGTCCGCCCCCAAAACGTGACCGATGTCCAGCCGCCGAGGGGGGCTTGAGGCGTCGAGGAGTGGCCAGTGTCCAGCCGTTTCCCTCCACCGGTGGAACTGGCTGCCCAAACCGGGAACGCACACTCGTTCTGGATCACGAAGGTTGCACCTCCTGCGTCTGCAAGCTACAAATACAGTTAAAAAGATGGATTCTTGAAGGAACAAAAATACGTATTCAATTATTACAGTTATTACCTTGTATAAAGGAAATGCATAACGCTGCGATGAACGCTAGCTAAAGTCCCTTTGCTCCTGCCATTGTAACCGCTGTGATTCAACCTTTCCTCGGCAAAAGCCAAGTAATGAGAACGTTTATAAAGCGTCCAGAGCAGCGAGCAGTCCTGAAATTTTCTAGTTTAACTACCCGCAAGAACAAATCAAGATGGATGACTCTCAGAAATTTGAAGATTGGAATAAGTTTTGGAATTTGGTGAGAGTTTTATTTTTATTTAATATTATATTATGATTATTATTTTGATGTTCGTTTAAAATTGGTTTTTGATAATATAAATTTAACTCTGACAAATTAGTGACAGACAGATTCGAGAAAGTTTACAATTTAAATTTATGTTTCCAATAAAATTTCACTAAATTTTAAAAACATTAAACCAAAAAAATACAAAACAAACCTCCCAAACATATAACTTCAAAAAACTTGCCTTGGCAAAATTTTGAGTACTTTTTTTTATGAGGTCAACAAAATGTATATTATTCAGTATTCAATGCTGTCTGAGAGCGAACGTGAATTATGATATTATTAATTATAATATATTTTTGTACTTAATTTTGTGTACTTTTTGATAAGGTCAACAAAATGTATATTATTCAGTATTCAATTCTGTGTGAGGGTGACATGAATTACGATATTATTAATTATACAGAATCATTTTGTTTAATATATAATGCGATTAGACAACCGTTGCTCTTGCTTGTTTGATTGGTGTAAAAGTAAGTTTTTGATTAAAAAAAATAAATACAACTTTTTCCCTAGTATATTTAATGTTTCTTTTAATAATGTTTTTTAAAAATAATTATTTTAATGGCACTTGATAGAGTGGATATTGATTGGTTTTTTATAATAAGTTGTTTTCCTAATTATATTTTAACGGGTTGTTTTTTTCATGTACGAAACTTTCAAGTTTTCTAAATTGAAATTTTAATTTTCAATATAATTTTAATTTATTTAATTATAATATTTATTTTTAAATTTTAAATATCCATTTCAATATGACATCTTAAGATATATTTAAAAGTTCAAGTTATTTGCTCTTCTTTATTGTGATGTTTTTTAGCCGTGAATTTCTTCAGGAGTTGTCTATAATGCGACTTTTTGGAGATTCCGGTGACGGAATCCGGCAGAAGAAATGAGGCTAAATCTTGATTTTTAGCAGTAAAAATGGTTTTTTAACTGCATATATGGATTCAGCCCCGTGAAAAACCCCTGAGAGCCATTGATTGTGCAGAAACTAGCTATCAAACTTGGGATTCCAATGAATTGCTACCGGATTTTGACCGGAAAAATCCGCCAGAAAAGCTTTCAAAAAGTCGAATTATAGACTACTCCATTTCTTCAAGCGAACAATAAGACGCCCAATCAACGGTATTGCTACAGATAAAATAGAAATTGAGAGTTAATGACATTTGCAAGAAGTAAAACACAAATTTTTACCATGAAAATTTAAATATTTTATATATATATATATATTAGATGGAAATATATTAGATGAAAAGAGGTTTGTTGAGATTAATACTTGATGAAA